>JBBPNB010000031.1:0-76376 GCA_038090635.1 Rubroboletus satanas
CTTTTATGAGAATTGGGCAGAGGATACAAAGGGGAAGAAGCGGATGACGACGCTGGATATCGCGTCGCTTTCGAATGTAGGGGAAAGTTACGACTCGCTGTTTCATTAGCTACTTAGTACGAGTAAGTTTGTCTCTGTTGAATCCGAAAAGGCGCTGCCTGCCTTTCTTGGTCTTGGACTTCTTCGGTCATGTCGTGGTATTCGCCACCGAGTCGGCGAGAGCTCTCTCTCGTCCTCTTCTCCCTCACCATTTTCATTCTTTTCTACAACCTCGAATCCTCCTTCACGAGCAACGCTCTCACTGCATGGACGACGTCGCAAGCAGACAACGAAAACGCCAACTCGAGCAACGGAAAGGAGGATTGGGACGATGTCATTTACGGGAATTGGACATGGGAAGAAGTACAGGTCGCTAAGAACGCTCAAAAGCAAGCCTTTAATGAGACATCCGTCATCTCTGTCGCTGCCTCCCTTCGCCCACAGGTCTTTGGGTCGGTCGGCGTTAACGACGGGATATTGGATTGGGGCGATGACGTGCCGACGACGACGGTGTTGAAGCATGTTCCAGGTGCGTGGGGCGTTTCTGTCTGTCGTGTGGTTGCTCACCGTTCAGGCGCGTAGGGTATACGATCATGGACAATGTGTTCATGCTGAATGGCACGTTGTTCGTCGTCACGGACGACCCGGCGTTTCCTCCACTCGATTCTATTGCGTCGTCCGGCGAGGATTCGCATGCGATTCCACGATCTTCAGATTGGCAGATACTCTCTACTGCCCGGGCGAGGGAGACCCTGGGGCCGTTTGGTGGTCTGTGCGTATCTCTCATTACAACTCGCTAAGCCAGTCACGTGTACTCATCGTCGTGCTTAGCGTTCATGGCGTGAGCTGGCTTGTCACGGACGCATCGCCGAGTGTGTTTCTCGCCGCTATCGCAACACAGCGCTTTGCTCACCCCGCCAACAGGCAACTATACCCTCTTCTCCCTCTGGCGCACGTACAGTGCGCTCGACACGTCTCTCTCACCCGACACACTGACGCTCCCGCCACCCCGACGTGTCTTTTTTCCCAACGTGGGGACCTTTGTGGGCCAGCGACCGGAAAAGAACCCTATCATCGATCGTCAGCGGTCTCCGAGCGGATTTCACCCGTTTCTTGCCAAGGCGGCCTTTCCGACGCTCGGACTCATGTACGAAGAAGACTGGGCCGACTATGCGCTCTTGCATGTCCCGTTCCTGATCAAACGCGCGGTCGTTGCGGATCAGGGTGCAGCCCGCCGAGCAAGAGCCGAGGTGCCCCCGTTTGCGGTCCCCCTGGCTGAACTCGAGGCGTCAAAAGCATGGTGGGAACCGATTCGACTCAACGTTGCGCGGTTCCTTGATGTGCCCGAGCAAGCACCCAAGAAGGCGTGGCTTACCAAGCCCGAGACAGTCGTGACATACCTGTCGCGCCAGGACGCGGCGCGTGGACCCAAGCTGAGGGAAGGGGATCACAAGGCACTGACCGAAGCGCTCGAGGCGCTCGGGAGTGGGTATACGGTGCACGTCGTTTCGTCGTCGGCGTCTTGGGTGGAGCGCATGACCGCGATTGCTCAGTCTACGGTGAGATGTCGACGTTTGTGTGGTCGGTGATCGTGTATGGCTGATAGTTGCTTTTGCGTTGCAAGATCGTGATTGGCGTGTATGGGGCGCATATGGCGGATAGCGTGTACATGCCCCCTTCGTCGCGTGCGATGGTGATGGAGATGTTTTCGCCTGGGGTGTTTACCCAAGATACGGAGGTGGCGGTCAGGGCGCTCGACGGTGTGGGGTACGTTGCGTGGTGGGGGGCACGGTGAGTGGTGTTGTTTGTGATGAAAGACATGTCGTCGTCTTGCTTACTCTTCGTGTGTTGTAGGCAACATGGCGTCAACGCGCTTCCTCCGGTCGTACCGCCGGATGAGGAGGAAAAGGACGAGGTACCGATTGATGTGTCTGCAATGATGCAAGCTATTAGACGTATTGCATAACGTACCGCCCTGGGACCTCGTGCCTGTGTTGTAGGGATGGCTTTTCCCTTTAGATGCCCCTACATACTTGGATTTTTCCACTACAGATCATACCCATAGAATCCCTTATTGACCCGGTCGTTGTATCGATTCGTGCATGTTTTGTTTGCTCTGTTTATTTATTGTATACGCTTGGAGGGAAGACTTGCCGCAAATGCGGCTGTACTGGAACGAGTTCCTGAACTAGCCCAACCAGGCGGAGTCCATTTGCCGATCTACGCACGCGTTTCACACGTGGAAGCCCGGCGGGATCGTCAGGCCAGGACTCGACTGACGGGTTCCTTCTCCCCGTCTATACGGGACGCGTGAATCGCCTCGCTGACTCCGAGCCATGGCCACTTTTTTTTCCTGTGGGACTACCGGGGACGGCGCTTAGATAGTAAGCAAGCATGTCACTTTTCTGCGCCGCCACTGATTGAAAACAATAACGCCCCGGTGGCGATGAGGTAAGTACAGCGCTAGACTCGAGTTCGCGCTCCTATTAGGCGAGTGTCGACAGTGAGCATGCATCATGTTTTTTATTTATTAATTGTCTCGTTTGGGGTCTTCGGATGCCTGGAAACAATTTCCTTTTCTCTCTCGCTTTCTCACTCATTCTCACTTCCTTTCCTCCCACAGAGACGTACTCCCATGCAGACCTATCATCATATTGGGGGCTTTATGCGTCGATATCCGGCCATGTCGGTCGACGAGCTGCTGCAGGCGCTGGTGAGTCATCCGTGTGCTTGTGGACACCGTGTCCGAGTCTAATCTTCGTTTCCTCGTCGTCCCCGTTTGTCCTTTTGACACTGTAGCTCCCCGATCCGAGTGCCAACGTCAGTCCTTTTTCCCCTTGGTTTCCATCTTTGATCGATCCGCGGACTGACTTGCTCGCGTTGACTCTTTCGATGGCGATGGGCGTTGGGGGCATACCGGACAACCGTTTGACCACACACAGTTTCCATGTCTCGACACGCCCTACTCAAAGTACAGCAACACCAACTACGCCGCGTCAGGTCAAGACATCCACGCCATCGACGAGATCGTACGTCAACGGCAAACCCAATTCCATGACGTCACCGCCGAACTCACCGTCGTCGAATCGATCATGAAGCGCGTCCACAACGTGCACCAACAGCTCCTCGACAAGCACGACCAGATCGTCGTCTCGATGAAGGCCCACCAGGGCCTCGTGTCCTGCATCCGGCGTCTACCCACCGAGATCCTGGGCGAGATCTTCGTGCAGTGTTTGACTTCTGAGACGCACACCGATCCGGACACGTGTACCGCGCCGTTGTTATTGTTAGGCATCTGTAGGGGGTGGCGAAAGGTCGCGCTGGGGACGCCGAGGTTGTGGTGTTCGTTGTCGGTGCGGCCGTGTCATCGGGTGTTGCAGCAGGGTTTATTCTTTTATCACCATTGGCTCTCGCGCGCGAGGGCTTGTCCGCTCTCGCTCGCCGTCGACACGCGTCGGCCGCCTCGGAACCCGGTGTGGCGGTACGAAGTGACAGAGCTCTTGCAGCCGTACACCGGCCGGGCCGCACGACTCCACATCACGTTTGACGAAGCGACCGCGCCGGATCTGTTGCTCAAGGACGTGCCCATGCTCGAGCACCTCACGCTGGAAGGCGACCTCCGTACGGCGCAAAAGATTTCGATCGTCCAACCAGAACCGAGGCTGCGCAGTCTCGCGTTGTACTCGGCCACGTTTGGCGCGGACATGCTGTCCGCGTTCGACCCCGGTTGGACGCACCTGACATCGCTGCGGGTCACGCTCAGTCGAGCGCCGACTCATCATCAAGAGACGGACGATCCGATCATGTTGACCCTCCTTGCGCTCTGTCCACACCTCGAAGAATTCGTCTTTTCCCCCGTCTTTATCTCGCGCCACGACGTGGCAATGACGAGGACGAGGGGGGACGCCCCGCTCGTACACACCCGTCTCCGCTCGCTCGACGTCGTCGTACTCTACGGAGTCGGCTGTCTTCTCGACGCGCTCACCTTGCCCAATCTGAGACATCTCAAGATACTGGATCTGGATATTGTGCCGAACAACGCGTGGCGGCAGAACACGTTGAAGAGGTTTTTGACACGGTCCCAGTGTCCGCTCGAGACGCTCCGGATGCATGGTGCGCATATGTCGATGAAGAAGGAGGATCGGCAAGAGTATGCGGCGTTGATACCGACGTTGAAGCGTTTGGATGTGTGTTTTGCGGTGGTGCATGGGTGAACGGGGGTGTGTGGACGGGTGTGGTACATATGGGCGGATGGGTTTTTTTTTTCCAGCGTTTTGATCCACGGAGGCAGGAATGGAAGGAGAGACCGCTTTTTCGAGTGTGTTTTTGACGTGGTAATGCATTTGTAATGTTGGTCTGTAGCATTCTTCTTTTCGTTCCTATTGTATAAAGATGTATTTGTGTATCCATCACCCCGTGTATGTTTTGGATTTTTTCTAGCAGATATATAAAAGTCCTACCCTTCAACGCAAATGTCTGTCCGAAGTGACTATTTTCACTCTTACTCCGCTCCCCTGCGAGCTGTCCGATCTGAGTCACTCTGCAGGCAATGTGAGCGACGAATACAACGGAGTCATGGTAGAAACAGACCATCCTGGCTCTTCAAGCGAAAGACGGCAATCAAGAGGACGGTGTTTATCAACGCGACACCCAGCGACACGAGATAATGGAAAGACCAGCGTGGAAGCTGAGCAGGTTGCGTGGCAACGAGCGGAGACGACAGTGCTCCAGCACCTTCGACGTTCAACACGTGAGTATCTTGCTCGGACGGAATGCACGACACCGCATACCATAAGCCTACTCCTCATTCAGCTGGGTTCGATGGAGAGAAGAACAAACGTATCGACACACTGCGTGCGGAATTCCCATCTTGGCTTGTGCATTGTCCTTGAAGCTAGCTACGAAACCGTTTGCCTGAGCGTCCTAGAAGAGAGTGTAGCGACAGAAGAGACCACGCAACACGAGCAACGGACGGACCTGGAATGCCAGGTATAGTACCCAATCACCTGAAGTACAGATCCTGGAAAGCGAACACGGTGAACCCGTAGTTGCCCCTTGCTTCCTGGTAGGAAAAAAGACCTCCGAGTGTAGACGACGTACGATGTCCCATCGTTCAGATGCTGCACGTCAGCATCCCAAGACCACCGTCAGAGCGACACAAACCGATCTTTCCAAAACCATATCGATCATTCAACACCACATTCGAGAACGCGCCTGTCAAAAAAACCTTTCCATTGCCACCAACAATCCGAGTGTCGTCACCCCCGATACCGCGTCAAACACGCAAAGCCTCATGGAGGACACCCACGCTGTAGACGCTTCGAATTCGTGGCAACAACGGACCTGTCGTCCCGTCGTTCCAACGCGCGAGGTATAGCGTAAAGCAGAGGGTCGCGAACTGGATACAGTACGTGCACGGAGGCGCTGTGCCTTGGCGGCACCCATGGTCGGTTTTGGAGTGTGTGGGGCTTGCTTCGTCGCAATGGCATCGCCAGCAGAAACATTGCGCGCAAGGTCGCTCAGTTCGACGTCGTGGCCAATCCGCGCTGGGTCACCGTCGTGGATTGGTATCGCCTTCTGCGGAAATACTGGTCGTTTGCATGCCTTTGACGAAACGAACCTTACAGCGAGTTGATCCAAACGTCGAGGACGACATCAAATTATCAACCCCATGACGCTATCCACACTAGGCGTCCGCTCCAACATCACCTTCCATGTCGCATTGACCTTGTCCTCAAATTGGTTGGTGAGACTACTAGAGATTTCAGGGCGTGACTTTTTTTTTTTTTTTGAATCCAATTTATGTCCTGTTGAGGTGGACCCTATGTAGGACACTCTAGCTAGTCTACGGGAGCCCCTTATGCTCCTTCACGCTTCTCCGCCCTGACAAATGCCCCTAATGGCGCGACTTGCGGTGAACACCATCATGAATGTATCAAATCGATTCGAGCTATACGTTCTCGATGACGGTAAGGAACTGCATGTGTCCTGTGCCCCATTTTGAATGGATGATGTCCTAGCAGAAAGACATCAAAACCCCAATTGCTGTCGCACTCGATGCCGAGCAGGATCATACGTTGAGTAACATGCTCCGAGTGTACATACCGTTCTTCTCTGTCCTCTCCGTTGGCATATTGATCCCCGTTCCGTCAACCTACGTATTTGCAGCCAAGTGCTATGGATACCCCAAGTCCTCTTTGCAGGCTACAAGGTTTCATGCCCACGCCAAGGCTACTTCCTCCTCAAAATTCGGACAGATGGCACCATCACTCCGCAAGCAGTGCTCGAACACGCTTGCACGAAGCTGTGTCATGCTCTCTTCTCTTGAAACAAAGTTCCAGCGCGGGTTCTCGTTCAAAGATGCCAAAGGCGCAGTACCCGACCAGGGGCCGTATGGGACGGCAGTGTCGTCTGTGTTCTCCGAGTCCCACTTTTCACTAGCAGTCAATTTCTCGCCGTCACTTGCAACGTCTTGCACACACAGGTGAGTCTGTTAATATCATATCACAGGCTTCATCCGGGAATAAAACGCATGCCCCCAACAAGTATGTGGTAGATGCCGGATGCTCACTGTCTCATCGATTTCTGCAGGTTCTCCTCAACGTATTGTGGTTGTGTGCGAACTGTCAAGGTAGAATAATCCAGAAGCCATCATCGCGTGGTCCTCTTAGTCTGACGAGTCAAAGCAAAAATTGATCCGCTTATTTACGTCAACAACGTGGACAATTCGGTGCAACACACAAGACAGATAGGCTGACGAACTTGAGTTAGCACGGGAGTCTAAGTGATCACCCTGCTTAAGCCTTCTGTCTGGTGCTTGCACCAAATCAACATGCTTTCTCCGTTAGTCGATATTGCGCACGACGACTCAGCTGCAAAGACAGTGTGTAACGTTGTCGCTTGACGATTCTAGATACAATATACATAGCTCATATCGCTTAAGGGGGCGAGGATCCATTCTCGGGTGCTTTTAATGCGGCCGCCACTCGGGTGAGTGATAGCCCATTGATCAGAGTGCCGAATCACTTGCAGCTAGATTCAAAACGTTAGACTGGTACGCTCAGCTTTTGGTTTACACTGGTTTACTTGCCAAACAAACCTATTCCTAATCCTCATCTACACTACTCAGCCCAATATTCGATGTGTTTGATTGAAGAACGAGAAATGGTGTATGGAAATCATCGACATAGTATGTCCCGTGCTGCCCGAAGAACAGGTGGTGACAACATTAGATAAAGATGTTTCGTGCCGTTGTCAACGCTTTGCCTACCGAATCTACCGATGGTCGATGCACCCCAGTTGCAAGTCTGAGCTCGCAGGTCGACAAGTAACATATACTCATCAATGTGTCAGGGTCCTGGGGCCTGCATTCCGAGCCCCAACGCAGAGCGTAGTGTCATCCCTGAGCGTGCTGCTGAACCCGGTGCAACATGCTGCCAGTGGTGTGTGGTAAGTCTAACTTCGTATATCGACAAGTAAGCATCTGCTCATCAATATGACAGCCTCTTTATGTTCCGGGGTCTCCGTGTCCCTGCCCCTCGAAGCGTGATGCCCTTGCCGAGGATGAAGCTGCAGGGCCGTAAGTTCGTTTCATATCATCGAGATATGCGATATCCTAATCAGTATGACGTTAGGGTCGAGTAAAAATCTGGGGAGTCTGCCGCTGTAGCAAGGTTCCAGAGGATGCAATGTAGTAAACCTACGGAGAGTGGAACGAGAGCAGTCTGCCGGATCATAGCATCGATCTCTCTAAATCCTCAGTCTTGTCTGAAATTTGTGGGATGGAAACGAAAATGAAAGACCCAACGTGGAAGTCGGGCTTAGCGGAGACGAAAAGGCTCCAGCACCTTCGACGTTCAAAGACGTGAGTATCGATCCCGCTCGAACGCAATGCACGAGACCGCATACCATAAGCCTACCCCTTGGCCGTGTTCGATGGGAGAGAAGAACAAAGGTATCAACGTACGTGCAAGATGAATCCGTTGTTGCCTCTTGCTTCCTGGCAGTGACTTGAAGAGATAATGAATCTTGCCGCTCTCGTACAAGATCAGCGACATTTATAGCGCTTTGAACGTGGCCTCGGGGACGAGTGCCACAAGTAACGCCGATCAGACATTCAAAGCCGAAAAGAAAAAGAAATGGCAGAAGACAACATCGAATTAGACCCCCCCTCCGTCTCTACGCCAAATAATCCTACTCTATACACATCATCGCCGCGTTTTGATGCCCCTCAATAGTTGTTGGCCCCATTCACCTTGTCCTTGAGTTGATTGATAAACTGCTGATAACTCGGCAACACGTCCGCACGATCTTGAATGAGACAGCTGAGTGCCCAGAGTCGTAATGGTGGTTCGCCATCCTCTTTGACAACGTACAGATGGGGATAGTATACCCCCCTGCGCAGCTCGCGAGTTTTTTGGATGATGGCGTTGACGCGTTGCGAGAACGGATTGTCGAGAATGGGAAGCGTCGTCTGCAAAGAAAAAAAAGAAATTGTGTAGATTGGTGAGCATACACGATCTGATCATCAAATTGTCAGCAAAAGTGGAGCGACGCCCACCTTGCCACCACGCAAGACTTCGTAGTCGGGAAGATGGAACACATCCAAAATGAGCTGGGGCACAGCATCCCGGCCGACCCACAAGAAGATCGTCTGACCATCCTCTATGAGGAAGAGGCCATGTCGCTCTAAGCGCTCCGAAGTCAAGGGCAGGGGTGTTGGCATAATAATACCGTTCTCCCCAACAGTGCCCGCCTGCGATACAAGTCAGTCGAAGCTGGAGAGCAACGTGGCACGGGCGCACCTCAGGGGGCATGTTATGTAGCGAATAGAACGTGGGATGGATGTAAGGAATGAGCATTTGGGACGGCAATGAAGTAAGCAGTGCTTGAGCATATGCTCTAAGATCGGGAGGAATCTGGGCGCTCTGACGGACACCGACCTAACAAACAACAGCATCGCATGTCAACGTCGCGATTCCAACTGTACAAAACCAGCGGAGACCCTACGTTCTTCAAAAGTCCGAGAACCAACACAGGAAGCATCTTCAGGTTCTCAGAGATAGCCAATTGTGCACTGGCACCTGCGCCAGCAGCCGTCATACTACTCTTGTACGACGAGAGTATGTCCACCATGCGTTGCATAATCGCATCTCTGCTGTCTTCTAGCTTGTGCGTGAGAGACCGCTCCACGGCCTTGTTTGCCAACAGCGTCGCGATAGCCACTTGATCTGCGGATGCAAAAACTTCCGAAAGATTGCTCGTCGTTGGGAGTGCGAGTGTGATGACACGAATGCGGCGCTCGCCATAGCACGTCGTGTGGAGAACGGCAGTCTGGAAGACGACAAACGGCGCGGTAATAGTATCTTCAATCTGGATCTCAATGGCATACGATTGATCGGTGGGCACAGCCGGCATCGCAAGGAGATCTGTAGATCTGACAAAGAAGTTCCCGTGGAACGACGCCATCCGCAAACCTGGAATCAAAGGGATAAATTACACTGGACAAAGAACACGAATTTCAGTTTACCCTTTGAAGCACGAACACGCATGACAGCTTCAAGCATAATTGGCATCGCAAGCACTTCACCGAACTCATGCGCGAACTTGATGGCATCCTCAGTGCGCGAGGCATTGAATGCAGGATAAAAGAACGTCTGGCCAGAGGTGTAATGGGGAAGACATGCTGCAACACAGGTGAATTCAGAACTGGTTCGGCTTGTGATAGAAGCTCGTACCAAGACTAGCGACATCTTGGTATGCTGAGCTGAAGAGGAACATATCCACGGAAACTTGCGCACGCGAGCATTCGATAGCAAACGTCTTGTAGAACGGTGACGCTGCTTGAAGCAATGTGGATTCCTTGCTATGGGATGAGAACTCTTGACGTCTGATGGGGCCGTAACTCGTACCTTGGAAGTACCAAGAATCTTGGGGTCCTCTCGATTTTTTAGAGCACCACCACCAATGCTCGGTAGGGAAGCAGACAATACGATGATTTTCCCGCCAATCGGAGACTACAGCACCGTCAGGTAAACAAAGACACAAAATAGTAGATATATATACCATCAACTTGAAACCCGCTTGAAGGGCAGGACCAAGAGCAGTGCCAACGGTGTGATTATCCTGGAACATATCATTGATTCTTCCAAGGAGAGATTCCAGTGATGCTTTCGCTTCTGCCAAGTTGACGAGGAGATCGGTCGGTTTGGGCAAGAAGACGTCCTCGACATCGGAGACGACCAGCATAGAGGAATCGGTTGTGCCGGGCTGCAATGGGATGCGATTAAGACCAATAATCGACCAGACTCAACAAAACCTCACAGGCATGGAGAAGAAATACAATGACGTGTCGAACGCGACGAACGCCACCTTGGTGCGGTCGTCCTCGTTGGGTATACGGTCCAGGTTCTCCAAGATGGTACGCGTCGCAGTAGCGACCATACCTGAACACAAATAATGTCAAGGACGTCAAATCACAGAAGGCGTGACCCCTCACCTGACTGGACGGCCGCATGACTTACATCAATAAGGAAGACGTACACTGCTGGCTGAGGTGGCCGAACCATGTACTCCGTCGGAGCAACAAACTCCACGACAGAATGATTCAACTCATCACGGGTCCATCGATCACCAGGCTGGTTGCGAGCCTGATCCCAATCAAAGAGCTGGGGCACCTCGTTCGACATGTTGCACATGCAGCACCGCCAACTTGACAGAATGTGACGAATGAAATCAAGCCTTGCAAGATGAAATTGTGGGCGACGCACCGGTTTCCACCGTCAATGAACTGAACGTATGGGTTAATGTATGTTCTGCAACGTCTGCAACGCGCGATTACTGTATCCGCGACCAACGGCACGGGCTGATCGCCCTCTTTCACCGTACGGTAAGGAGTAATCACGAGCGCAAGCGGTATCTTTGACTTGCTGAGGAGAGAAGACGTTGTCGGGATGGTATTCAGGGTACTCCGCTGGTAGCTGTACTCCGCATTTGCATGTGGCGACGTAGTGATGCACGAATTGGGCGGCAACCGAATCTCTGGAGGCGGACGACTCAAGTCGCGTGGGTCGGGAGGGGACGTCAATAGATTCGTGGTGTAGAGCTGCAGTGGTTTCTGCCCCATGCCCATCTGACCGAACTGGTCCGCCAGCTGGTTAACGGGGGCCGTTGGGGGGTAATAAACAGGCTCCTGTCCGAATCCGGGGGCATTGATGTACTGGGGCTCTTGCGGATATTGTGGCTGTTGTTGTCCGGCGAAACCCTGCTCAGCTGCTAGCCCGGGGGTGAAGAGCTGGGTAGTGGGCGCTGGCTGTTGCTGTTGAACTCCGACTGCACTGTAGGTGGGGTCGGGGAGAGTGTCGCCCGTGCCATAGTAAGCTTGCGTCTGGCCGGCAGCGTACTGGCGACGCTTGGAGTGCCCATGAATCGGAGGAGGGGAGACCGAGGGTCCGTGTGCATCTATGGGCGCGGTTGGAACCTGGGTGGGAGGTTCCCACTGCGATCTTCCGGTCGCAGTCTCTGTGAAAGGTAAGAACTCGGTGCAAGTTGGGTGCCGAAGAAGGCTGACCGATGAAGAGATATCGCTGGTGCGTTTGATCCCTGCAAATTCTGAATATCCAGGATACATATAGGTCAAGACGCGAAACTGTACCATTCTGTAGCCCAACCTGGGGGCAGCTGTTGCGTGGGGGAGGCCATTGGACGGGTTGTCTGTAAATGAGATGGGTGTATTTTGTTGGAGACACGTGGCCAACACGGACAAACAACTATGTTAGTATCTATCTAGGTTAGTTCTAGCTTTCTCGAGTCGGTTCAGTAAAACACCGGTACACGTCTCCAGTGCCTCTGTCTCCTCAACTTTTGCATCCGCACACCCCGCCCACCGAACCTTGAGGTTCTCGTCCACCAAGTATACGTACCCGACATGTTTGTTCGTCATACCCAGAGGCTCGCGGACAAACTCTACGCTTTGACCGGACACCAGATATGTGGGATGCAACTCTTTGGGCACCGTCTTCGCAATGGATGACAGGAATAGAGACACGAGCCATGACTTGAGAAGGTTTTCCTGCAGGTTGATCTGCACATATTGGTATCGCGGGTTGGACAAATACCGCCCATTCGTCGGCGAGACGAATCCATGGACGTGAACCTGGTTTTTATCAGTCGTCACATCGCGGGCACAAAATATCACTCAGCACCTCTGACATCCTGGTGGACAGCATGGCAATCACAGATACGCGACCGTGACAAATATCAGTGGTGTGTGTCTGAGCCCGGGTGTCTAATCGAGAACCGGAAATGTCTGGGAAATACAATGCTTTCTGCGGAGAGTCCTCAGCAGAATACGGACGAAACGCATCATGCCACTCACATCCTCCCTGACCATGACATTGGGTGCTATCCAAGTCTTGCCTCCATGCCTGCGAGTAGCATTCAAATCTGTAAAGTACCCTTTGCCAGCTTCGCTTATTCTGAGAGGGGTGAACACGAGCAAGGACCGCGCGAAAGAATACTTACAGATGTTGTCGCTGTTGGAGACGAGTTTCCTGGTCCATCAACTCCTTCCTTGTATCGTCCCATGTCCTGTTATGCGCTACTGGCCGGTCCTTGATGCCAAGTGGCCGCTGCAACAGCGGAAGAGGTGCATCAACATCAGCAACCTTTTTGTCGATACTGCTCGACGATGACGAGCCCCAGCGAGTGAATGGTGTGCCATGCCTGAGTAGCTGTAGTCTGACTGGACAGTGCACGGACATTTCGGGATCAAGAATGTCATCGCCAAATTTGGAAATACACCACCGTATGTGTCACGTGATCAATTCATACCCAATACACACATGTTCGCCAAAGCTGCAACTCTAAGCCTATCTGTCTCATGTACGTAGACACCGTTTAGTCTGGAGAGGGCGTGTACTTTTGCGGGGTAACCCCTCTGGGCGACTTCTCGTTCGATATCACTGGATTTATAGAGGCAAAGCTGCAAAGTCTCGTGGCCTCCTTCATCAACCCTAAGCTCTTGCCCCAAAGTCTGTTCACTCGGCTCAACACCCGACCGCATGCGCTTCTGGTGTCCGTCGCAGCAACAGAAAGAAGGGTGCCAACAAGTGTAGATCTCACATTTTCGTCCGATGTAGTCTCGACTGCTTTGATACAAGTTACTACTCCTCGCCGGTGTTGTGATGGTCTTGTACGATTGTCCGGCCTCGGGTATCTCACACCACCGATGATCGTAACCAAAAATACACTCTATTCCTGTATTCCCGCCATCAGGTAAGATGGTAAGTTACAGCCAAGATAACGCCGATGATATGGAAGTGGGCTAGCGAGCGAGACGGGTTCCTGTCATTGAAGCATGGTCTTCTAGAAGTCGAGATCGATTTTATCAATAAGACACAGGTTCGATGTATTCTGTGAGAAACCTAATGTTATGCAACGTAAAGCCATCCTGTATGGCACAACGGGATGACTTGTCTGTGAGAAACCCGACGGTGAATTTGATCCATGGCGGGTTGATACCAATGCGTCGTTCAAGTCTAACCATCTGCATCTGAGACGAGAGCGGACCTTCAGTGGCGTCGACGAGATAACCACGTACCGCGACAGGGATGCACTAAAGTGCACTGCTATTCCAAATTGTAAACAGGACATGTTGCAGGGGGGATAAAGGGAAGGACAAAGAAGCGGTTAGCCTTGTTTTCATTTTTGTGACCTTGCTCAAGGTTTCTTCCATGCAGGTCCGGCCCCGCGACTGGCCGAGTTGTTATCATCATCGTCCCTATTGACCCTGATATCATTCCTCGGAATTCGAGCGAACCCCAAGTCACGTGCATCACGTGATCGCCGTGTTGGCTCTTGGCTCTTGCTAGCGTCCTGTTTTCTCTCGCCTGTACTAACCACAGGCTTTTCTGTCCACCTGGATTTCTGGTCGTACAGCCCCAACCATCCACGTCGGATCCTATCACGTCACCCCCCACACTGGTATCTGCCACTAGCAGAAAACCGCACCCAAAAGTACTAGTGTTGTTGTGTACCTTTATGGAAGACATCAGGTAATTCCGTTATCTGTGAGTGGCCAACCAATATTCAGAGCTCACAAATCGTGCCCAAAGACCCGTCAAAAAGGTTACGTGACAATGCCGCTCGACAGATCTGTGCTATCTGTGCTATGATCGCACATCAACGAGGCGACCTTGAGCGATACACATACACTGGTTCTTTGTCCGCAAGCACAATTGGTGCTGCGTTGATTCATGCGTACGGTTGCCCCAGGAGGAAAACGAGGAGTTGTATGACCTGTTAAAACAGTGATTATACTGCGCACTCGCAACAGCTCCTTACACAGGAGTGGGAGCCTGTTGTGTGGTAATTAGAGCCGGAACGCCCAGTGTCTCAATCGGTGCGGTCATCCGTAAAGGCTTCGCTCTTTTGCGATTTGATCACCACAGCAGTTTGTTAGCGTGTGTACTGTGCGGGGCATATTCTATATATTTGGCCCGTTCGTATGGTGGCTTTGAGCTCGGCTTCCTCGTAGGTGTGGACTTGTGTGGTGCTGCCCATTCCTGTTGTAGCGTTCTTAAACACTACCCAAGACTCACACACCACATCACACACTATGGCCAGCTTGGACAAGCTCGTCGACGACATTCTCATTCGAATCCTACAAGCCTTGTCTGTACATGCCGTGCTCTCTCTACGCAGGGTTAGTCCTATCTTCGTTGACAATGAAAACGAGCAAGCTCAAAGGGGGAAAAGACGTCTTGGCGGTACTATCTACTCACGAAAATCCGCTGCATCTGGTATGCCCGATTTTGCGCCGACGTTTTGGCGCACAATCTGCCCCCACCAGGTCCCCTGCGTCCCCTCTCCTTGCTCTCCGCGAGGGAGCTCGAACGACGCAGTTTGCGAGCACTGTACCTCCACCACGCGTGGCCACGTTTGTCTGCGAACACGCTCGTTCCCAGGCACCACCATGGCGCCAGTGCGCGAGTGGACCAAGTCGTGTTTATCCCTGGCGGGACGGAATTTTTGACCGTGCAGGGCGACAAGGTGGTACATTGGCTCATCGTCAGTTGGCCTGGGTTCGCTCATGGATCGAGGCACGTCGGGGAATGGACACCGCTCGAGGGGGTGCCATGTCGGGTCGTCAAGGATGGGGATGTGCCCGGTGTGATTGCTATCGGGCCGAGAGAACCGTTGGGGTGAATCATAATTTTTGTCTTGTTTTAATCCGCCTGTTTTCGAAAGGAGGGGGTTGGCTGACTATGCACGTTAGATCCCATCGGTTCGCCAAGGTGTTATCAACAAGTTCGGAAGCCCCGTTCGTGATGCTGTGTGATTATGCACGTGTACCGGGCGTCATGGCGGGTATATGGAGACATTTGTTGTTGTTGGATACGACAAGGAAGCTTGGGGGAGGTGGTTTGGAGCTCCTTGATTGGCATGCACAGACGACTGGGTCGGCGCTTCTTCCGTGTTTCCCCGATCTGGTGAGTGGCATCTGCGCACAGTCGCGTCTTCTCACCTGAGCACCACCGTTTGTGGCTCTTTCAACTCCCCCCTAGTTTGGCAGCTTCTGTGATTTTGTGGTGTTTGCCGGCCATCTCCTGGTCGTATGGGAACACTGCGTGAGCGTCTTTCCCGTCCCTCATGTTCCAGCAGATGGTCAGGTTGTCGTGGAACATAAACGGGTATTTATGTTCCAAGAGGCGATCAGTCGACCGGTTGGATTTACGACGTGCGTTGCGCGCCGCGTGGTACCACCGCGCCGGAACTCCAACGCCGACCTTGACCAACACGTGGATTGGGACGTAGACTGGGATTGGGATGGACAAGGCAAACGATGCCCATCATCGGCGCTGGGCATGTCGCCTACATTGACGATTGCGGCACGGTCGAGAAGGCGGGCAGAGAGCGTCTCAATGGTGATGTTGGTACCGCTCGTGGATGAGGAGGATCGTGAAGAGGGGGTGGCTGCCGACACGAACACGTTTCCGTATCGTTTGACGTTTTTGCATCCATACTTGCCAGTGATACGGCGGTCAGGAAACCAGGGAGGAGAGGGAGATGTAGGCGACGCAGAGTCGCCACGCGGGTGTACGACCCTCTGTCTCGGCTCGTCTGGACGCGGCGTATACGTGATTGGTCGGGAGCTCCGTCTTGTGAGTCCTGGGTTACACATTTTACCCCCGTACGAGATGCAGCTTGGACCAGTGTTTGAGACGGGAGAGGCTTTATATCTCGTGGATCAGCACCAGCAGCAGGATCTCGATCGGAAGAACTTGGACGAGGACATACATACGAATGTGTGGGGTGGTGCGGAAGAAGCGGGGAGCGCGAGTGGAGACAAGGTGGATTTTGACGAGGGTATGGGACGGTTCGTTGTGGCAAAGGAATGCGGGGGGGTTGAAGTCGTACAGTTAGATTAGGCGGATTTCCCGGGGGGATGAGGACAAGCCGTCTCGGAGGGGGAGGGGAAATCCTTTTGGCACCTTGGGGAGGGTGTGTATGATTAGGGGCTTGCTTAGTCGGGATGGTTTTGTTTTGGACGTACGTACTCTGATGCACTTGTTTTCTGAATCTGATATCATGAATATTTGGCCATAGATTTTTAGTTTTCGTTCCCAACAGGTCGATACTATGGAGTGATCTAGACATCAGATTTGTCTCAGCATGATTTTTTTGCGCTAGCGATTCGGTTCGTATCGATTTGTGAAGTACCCATTTTTGAAACACATAATGCAAGACAAAGGAGCGAGATCACCTCGAGCGCTCTAGACTGGCTGATGTCAATTCTGAGGGGGTTCTGTCAAATGCTCCATCGTCGAAGCGATGTCATTTGATCTATATCAGAGCCTGGATTGTGATTCCGTTCAACATGTCTAAACATATTCATTGAGACGGCTCTGGAGCCCTCGAGTATGGTCGTGACCGATGTAGGTAGTTCTGGCTTTCTCCAGTCGGTTCAGTAAAACACCGGTACACGTCTCTGCACACCCCGTCCACCGAATCTTGAGGTTCTCGTCCACCAAGTATCGTCATGCGCAGACAAACTCTATGCTTTGACTGGACACCGTCTCCGCGATAAACGACAAGAACAGAGATAAGAGCCATGACGTGAGAAGGTTTTCTTGTAGGCTGGTCTGCACATATTGGTAATATAGCGACCGCCCAATCGTCGGCGAGACAAATCCATGGATGTGAACCTGATCTTTATCAGTCGTCACATCGCGGGCACAAGATATCACTCAGCACCTCTGACATCCTGGTGGACAGCGTGGCAATTACAGATACGCGACCGTGACAGATATCAGTGGTGTGTGTCTGAGCCCGCATGTAACCGAGAACCGGAAATGTTCGGGAAATACAATGCTTTCTACGAAGAGTTCTCAGCAGGATACAGACAAATGCATCATGCCACTCACATCCTTCCTGACCACGACATTTGGTGCTATCCACGTCTTGCCTCCGACGTCCGTGCCTCCGGGTAGCATTCGAATCTGTAAAGTACCCTTTGCCGGCATCGTATATTCTGAGAGGGGTGAACATGAGCAAGAACCGCGCGAAACTTGGCGACTTACAGATGTTGTCGCCGTTAGGGGCGAGTTTCCTGGTCTGGTCCATCAACTCCTTCCTTGTGTCGTCCCATGTCCTGTTATACACTACTGGCCGGTCCTTGACGCCAAGTGGCCGCCGTAACAGCGGAAGAGGTGCATTAACATCGGCAACCCTTTCGTCGATACTGCTCGACGATGACGGGTTCCAGCGAATGAATGGTGTGCCATGCCTGAACGCTTGAGCAGTAAGCTGACTGGACGGTGCGGACAAGGATCGCCAAATTGGGAAATGCACCACTGTATGTGTCACATGACCAACCCACGCCAATACTCACATGTTCGCCAAAGCTGCAATAAGCATCTGTCTCATGTACGTGGGGCCTGGGCACCGTTTGGTCTGGGGAGGGTGCGAGGTAACCTCTCTGGGCGACTCATTCGATATCACGGAATCGACAGGCAAAGCTGCAAAGTCCCCTGAGTTCTTTCCCAGAAGTTTGTTCACTCGGTTCAACACCCGACCATATGCGCTCCTGGTACCCGTCGCAGCAAAAGAAAGAAGGAAGGTGCCAGCCAACAAATGTAGAAGGCCAGTTTTCGTACCGGTTCGACACCTTTTTATCATCTGCATTCGGTGGTCGGTTCGAATCATCCCATCCTTAATTCCAGTGTTTGAGCACTTGTGAATTGGTACCATCTCTCATTTTCGCTCAATGGAATCTCGACTGCTTTGATTCGGGTTGACAACAAGTTACTACTTCTCGGTGGTGTTGTACGATCGTCTGGCCGAGTATCTCATACTACCGATAATCGCAATCAACAAGATAATCTGATCCTCTATTCCTGCATCAGGTAAGATGGTAAGATACAGCCAGGATAAGGCAGATAATATGGAAGTGGGCTAGCGAGCAAGATGGGTTCCTGTCATCGAAGCATGGTCTTCTAGAATTCGAGATCGGTTTCATCAATACGATACGGGTTCGATGTATTCTGTGAGAAACCCGGTGTTATGCATACGACGTAAACCCATCCTGCGTGGCGCAACGGGATACACGAATTCGATGTTGTCTGTGAGAAGCCCGCCGATGCACTGGATCCATTGTAAGTTGATACCAATGCGTCGTTCAAGTCTAACCATCTAGGACGAGAGCGGACTTCAGCGGCGTCAACGAGATAACCACGTACCGCGACGGGGATGTACTAAAGATGCGTCGTTAAAGTTTAATTTTGCCCAGCCCCACATGCTGAAGAGTAACGTGAAGCTGTCAAGTGTCGCAGGGGCAATGAATGGAAGGACAAACAATTGAACGGTTAGCCTCGTTTTTATTGTTGTGACCTTGCTTGCAAGTTCCTTCCATGGCAGCCATGGCCCCTGCACCGGGAATCAGATCTGGGCTGAGCCCGCCAAGGTTTCTGCCGAGTTATTATCACTATCATCATGATTTTATAGTAGGTGTTGATACCATTCCTGCTTTACAGGGGCGTTCCCGGAGGACCATGCCACAAAGAGGCTACTCAGCTGCCGGTCTGCGAGGCGGGTATGTAACGTCAACACTTGCCACAGGCCATTGAGAGCTGTGATTGGAGCACGGCTAGCAAAGAAAGGGGATCAAGGGTCGATGACTCTGCTGAAAACCTCGGTTAGGATGGCAGATGCCGGCCTAGGAACCGACCAGGACCCTTGGTCGCTCGATCTGCATTTTCCATCGAATCATGTCTCGTCAGGCAACATCGAAAATGAATGTTCCCCGCATTCACCAGGTTCGACTGTTCGGCAAGGTTGCCCAGACCATAGAGCGAGAAAAGAATCAAGTATGTAAGTTGTGGCTGAATGCTTCCCCACATGCCGTTAGAAACTCAATGAATTGTCCCTAGCATACCAGGAATTTGGGTCTCTGAGGCGCCGCAGTGTTGCGTTGGTGGAACAACCCTCTCGGCTCATTAACCTCGATATCATGGGCACGAAACTCAATGGTAGCCCGGCTTGTTGGTGCGCACAGGCTGAGATGACAAACGTCACGGTATTACACCCCTTTCTAACAATGAATTACAGTCCGCTGGAGTCTTCATACCCGCACTTCTTTTCGTATCCGAACATCAACTGAGTCCGCTGTGTGGTGATGATCAGGCATGGAAGCAAACTCGGGGACAGAGTGTCGGCTCCTTGGCACGTCATTGGTTCTTTCTTTTACGTCGTTTTTGTGTCAGATTTGGGGGTCAGCCTTGTTGCCCGTCAATATTTCCCCTATTGTCACCCAGATCATCATCTGGGATGTTTGTCATCTCAGCCCCAACCTAGGTTCTGTGGAAGACAGAAAACTCCTTCCTCGGATGGAAAGCACGATGTCGGTCAGGTGCTTAGCCGACGACGCCTTTTCTGGCCCAGTTCAAACGGTCTCCGGGTATAAAGAGTCGACTATTTGCGACGTAGCTCCGCTATCCAACGATACCAATACTCAGCGCTCCGTCATCCCTACATTCCACCAATTCGACCACGATGCCTGAACAGTCCAAGATTGCATATCGCTCTCGCTACCATGGCTGGTATCCCACAAACATCAATGTTCACAGAGCCTTCCTTGACAAGCATATCCACCGTGTTACCCTCCATGCTCCCGCCGACGAGAATGGTTGGGCAAAAGAGTTCATCGACACCATCAAAGCCAGCACGGTCATGAAACCACTTATGGACATGATTTTCGAGCAAGTCAACAAGGATCCTAAGGTATGGCCGAATGAACGTTATGACACCACTCTAAACTAAGTGCCTTTTCTTTACAGTGGGCTGCCTCGGACCCAAAATACCGTGTGCGAGACATTGACCACTTGCAGGACGCTCTCACCAGTGTCCTTCAAGGCCCCCCTGAGGTCTACGTAGTCACGAATGAACAGGGCCAGCCGATCGGCGAACCGATCGGTGTACCAGTTCTCCTCATCCTTGATTTGCTCAGCAACACTGGTGCAGCCTACGACTTGTTCCGTTTGAAGGAGTTCAACGCTGCGATGGAGACTTTGCTGGGACACTGGCATGACTACCTTGCGGATCCGGAAAGTCACTCCAATTCTACGCTCAACCAAACAGATTCAGGGTGGTTCGGTAGCTTCGCCCTGAGCGTGTTGGAGCAGGGCCTTCAAGGCCAAACTTTTGAACAGACTTTCGGTGTCAAACCCGCGGAAGCACAGCAAGCCTACAAGTCGTGGGATCAATTCTTCGTCAGACAGTTCAGGGATATCAATCAGGAGCGCCCCGTCGTACAAGTCACCCGCTTCCCCGCCATCTACAACGCCTGCGAGTCCACCTCCCTTCGCACCGCTGATGATATAAAGCTTCACGACACTTTCTGGCTCAAGGACCAGAATTACTCCCTCTACGATATGTTTGGTGGCAATCCAGAGATTACCAAGAATAGTTTGTCCACGTACGCTCCGACCTTCGTGGGCGGATCGCTGTATCAGGCGTTCCTCTCTCCACAGGATTATCATCGCTGGTGCAGCCCCGTCGCCGGTACGATCCTTGAGGCCCAACGGCTGGCTGGCACCTACTATGCTGTACTGCCCGATGAGGGTGCCCCTGAGGGCGACCCGGACATGCAGGATGGTGATCCTCACGGTGCCCTTATTCGCTGCCAACCCTGGCTCAGTGTTGTAGCTACCCGTGGTGTTATCATCATCAAGCCGGATGAGCCCTCACCGCTCGAATTGGTTGCATTCATCGGAATCGGAATGGCGGAGGTGTCCACGATCGATCTTAGCGTTAGTAAGGAAGGTACCGGGGGGAAGCCGAACCGCGTTGCGGCCGGAGACCCGCTGGGGATGTTCCACTTTGGTGGATCTTCACACACCGTCATCCTGAAGCCGAAGGCCGGTTACAAGGTCAGCTTCCAAGACCTCAACGATATCGCCATCACACCAGGCCAGCACCGCTGGATTAGGTCGGTCGTTGGGCGGGTTGTGAAAGCGTGAAAAAGGAATGCCTTTGAGAGTGAGTTTTACTTCATAATTTCAGTTACGTGTCTCATGCAAAGATGCAGGTTGCGAGTCGATGAATATTTTTTTTGTACGATATTGCTGGCGGTTTCCTTTCCTACCACGTCGCTTTGACCTGTCGTTTTGACTATGTCGATTGTAACACGTTCTGTACAATGACTGCGTCAAGTTGGCTTCTCTTGTGTTGTCCTTTTTTGTACGACGGCGTTGAATTTCCTTGCCACCCTTTTGTGATATGTTGTACTCACAGTGACCATGTTGCGCACGAAGTGTATTTGAATGCGAGTATGTTGCGTCTGCCTAAGAAACGCTTACCGAGAACATCAGAAGCATTTCATATCAGTCTACGCCTTGTGATCTCGAGCCACTCTGAGGGATGGCGAAAATATATGACCTCACCAGAAAGGAAAAAAAGTTTATGCATATAATGCTCCTGGCCTCGCCGAGGAGAGCACTTCAGAGAAGTCGTCCAAGAGCTGTATAATGACGCTATACCGCATCGAGCTAACACATTCAGGCGGGTGAGATATATGTCCTACCTCACAAGGATCAATGGTCGCGTTCTCCATGCTCAGTGGGAGACGTAGTGATCCAGGTTATAAACGAGTGGTGCTGCATACCTGCCATCGGCACGTATACTGTATTCATATTCATGACGCGCCACCGAGAAATCGGACGAGGCGTCAGAGTCAGAGTCGGAAACATTGCCTTTGCTTCGATTGACTTTACAGCTTGTCCATCGCTTGCGTGCAACTTCCTATCAAATTCGGGATTCTAGTGGGGTCCGGGTCACTGCGGAAACGCAAAGACGAGCCATGCAGAATGGGCGCCGAAAGGGAATACGGATAGGCTGGCAGGTTACAATTGCAGCCGTTTGCAAAGCCGTTTAAAATTGTCAGTGATATACCATTGCCTGACCATGACATTGGATGGGAGATATGCCTTGCCTCGGTGCCGTCAGATCTGGATCTGTAAAGTACCCTTTGCCGGCTTCGTTAGCGAATGGTGTCCCGAGTGCACGGATATTTTCGGGATCAAGATGATCATCGCCAAATTGGGAAATATACCACGGTATGTATCACGTGACCATTATATATATGACGCGGGACGCGCACACTTTGTTGACTGACCACTCTTGACCTCTTACCACCACTACCACCCACTCTCTACCGCCCGTTCTTGTATATCTGTACCATTCAAACATGGTTCGTCAACGTTCATTTTTTGCTGCAATGAACATGCGTCTCACATAGGCACTTCTCAGTCTGGAAAAGGTGCGCAGTTTGTGTGGTGAACCTCTCTGGGCGACTCCTAATCTCATGGGATCCACAGGCAAAGCTGGAAAGTCTGGTGGCAAGGCTGGTACTGAAGGCAAGGCGCAATCCCGTTCTGCCAAGGCTGGTCTCCAGTTCCCAGTCGGTCGTGTACATCGTCTGTTGAAAAAGGGCAACTACGCCCAGCGTGTGGGTGCCGGTGCACCAGGTATGAACCCACTCTGTTCCATCATTCATCCCTCAGTGATTCATGCACTTTGCTAGTGTACCTTGCTGCCGTCTTGGAGTATCTTGCTGCTGAGATTCTTGAGCTTGCTGGAAATGCCGCCCGTGATAACAAGGTATGTATGGCGAGGATATCGACGTTCCGTCATGGCACTCAATGCAGTTTAGAAACAACGTATTGTGCCTCGCCACCTCCAGCTTGCCATCAGGAATGATGAGGAGTAAGTTCCCGGGCTCACGATGATGATTTTTGCTCAACATGTGTGGCAGATTGAACAAACTCCTCGGTGACGTGGTTATATCCCAGGGTGGTGTCGTCCCCTTCATCAACCCCGAGCTCTTGCCCAGCAAAGCAAGGTTTGTTTATTCGGTCCACTCGATCGTATATGTCCCTGATATCCGTCACAGCAAAGGGAAGAAGGAGGATGCCAGCCAAGAAGTGTAAAAGGCCCTTTTTTGTTTTATTATTGGTTCAACATCTTTTTATCATTTACATCCAGTGTATCATGTAATCTCGGTGTTCTTTCGTGTTGTAATCCACGAGCATGCAACAAGTTCGAATCATGTCTGCGGTAGATTCCGGAGTGTTTGAGCGCTTGTGAATTAAGATGCCACGTAGTTATGCATCTCGCGTTTTCACCCAATGCAATCTCGAACTGCGTTAATTCAAGCTGACTATACGATTGTCTGCTCGAGGGTATCACCGATACATAGTTGTAGTCAAAAATTGAATCCAATCATTCTCCCATATATTCGTACGCCACGTATCATCGGCACTTTACTTTCGCAAGACGTGAGGAGACACCGCCGGCGAAAGAATCAATGCCTTCCAAAGCTCCCGCCAAGAGATCGGATTTCCCTATCGCAAAGAAAAGAAGAAAAAAGGCTTCGCATCAGCCCCGAACCCCAATCCCAACCCTGAGTAACAACAAACGACGACGAAACACGCACCACGTCCCGCTGCATCACGCAAAACGCCCCCGATACATGTTGGATCCGATTAAACGTCTCCAGCTCGATCCACCCCTTGTACACGATGTTGCGTTTGTCGTACCCACCCACCCTAAGTCGATGGACCGCCCTCGATCCTGATCCAGAGCCGGCGACGACGGCAGCGTCCTTGTATTTGACCCCGAGCGCGTCGAGGCTTTCTTTGACGAGATCGATCAGGATGCCTGGTCCGATCGAGGTGTAGAAGCGGGTGAGGTGCGGGGTGTAGCGTCGGCCGCTTTGAGTTTGGGACTGGGTGTTTTGGATGGGGTAATGCGTGAGGAGAGAGCCCATCGAAGAAGAACAAAAGGGGACTTACGAACAAAAGGAGGGACTGGGTGAATTGGGATTGGGCAGAGGACATGATGTCGTCGGCGTCTTCGCATGAGCTTTGGAAGAGGGCCAGGTTTTCGGGTTGACCGACTGCTGCTTGTCAGAGCGGCGAGAAACGCTTACCTAGCGCCCGAGAGGTCTGGATTGGCATACATGAGATCACCATTGTCGCGCAAGGATTGGGTGAGTTGTTCAGCCAGTGCCTGCACGCCTTGTGTGGCAAGTTGACTCGGTCTAGTGGGAATGAGCGACGATACCTTCCCGCTGCAGTGGCTACTTACCTTGTACACCAAGGATGCGCATGAATTTCAGATATAGTCATGCGTTTGTCGGGTTCCAGGGTGAGCATGCCACAAATCAGAGCTATACAAAAAGTTTGGTCGTCGTCAAGACAGGGGAAAGTCGACGTACAGAGCGCATTGGTGCTGAATTTGGTCCACGGTGATTCGTTGAATATCTCTCCAGAGAGGTATCTGCAGAATTCCGGGCTGCGATCGGTTGGCTCATCCCATGGAGTATCTGAACAAAGGGTCAGAAACATCCCAACAGTCGACACGTGCGAGACATACTCCCGACGAGAAGTGTGAACAGGATGACACCCATGCCCCATATATCGATAGGCTCTGCTTGATATGGTGCCCCATAATCCAGCTGTCATTTCCGATGAGCACGCTTGTCAAAAAAAGAAACGTATCCACACACCTCTGGCGCGATGTAGGGTAAGCTGCCACAGCGCTCGGTGAGAAGACGCGTCTTCCCGGATTCCTTTTGTTTGTAGACGACAGAAAGGCCAAAGTCGGATATCTTGAGCGTTCCGGCGGCGTCGAGAAGTAGGTTTTCCGGTTTGAGGTCTCTGTGGCACACGCCTTGCGTGTGAATGAATTCCTGTACGACGTTAAGCGAGTGGCGGGATCAGACATGGGAACGAGGGGACGTGCCATCCCGTCCACCAACTGCTTGAAATACAGATGCGCCACATCCTCGCCCGTACCGACATCTGGGGCTGTCGCAGACTTGAACACCGTGACACGACGGCTCGGTTGACATCACACCCACCGATCTTGTCAAACAAGTCACCTCCCGCGGCGAACTCGAGGAGCATGTAGATGCCTGGTACATAGTGGTGCTTATACTTGAATTCGACGACGACGGCGCTGATGAATTCGAGGACGTTGCGATGTTTCAAGGCGGCATGGATCTTCATTTCCTTGTCTACCGTTTTGCGTTCCTTGTCTGTCGTTGCGTCGGTGATGTAGATGAGTTTGCATGCTGCCGCTCGATGGTTGTCGACGTGCACGGCTTGGAACACACTGAAGTGTATGTATATGATCGTGTAAGCAACAGAAGAGACAAAGGCGTGCGATCGTTACCTGGAGAAACCGCCGCCGCCGATTTGTTGGATGAGCTCGTAACCTGAGATTCATCGTCACCGTGAGACAGGGTACAGTGGACGTGTTGACCGACCAGCGACTTTGGGATACTTCATGGTCTAGTTATAAGACTCCATAAATATTGACATGATTGCTCCTGTAGAAACTGCCCTTTGTGACCGACGCGGTGTGACAGACTCTTGTCACACTACGCGACCAAGTTGGTCTGACTCGTCTTTGAGGACATCGTTTTATTTTCAACAGGAATGTCTGCGAGAGGGACCACACCGGTGAGCCAAAATTGTACCGGCATCGGAAATAACAGACATGTACCTTCGGTGGGTTGTCGTCTACCTAGGTATAACTCTCGGTTGCGGGTCCTCGCGGGGACTCACAGGGCGGCCATGCGAGCCCAGCCCATGCAGCGTCGACCACTTTCTCGCCAGGCACATGTCCTGCTACCATGCCTGACAATTGCGTGTCATGCCTGGGTAGCATCCACGGTTGTGGTGCATTGGTGCCTGCCGGATTACCGCACAGCGCTAGTTCGATCTTTGCGAACCTTTCTCCGTCATGCGTTCTACGCGAGTGCCTGTTCTAATTGCCTTCCCATGCTGTCTAGCTCTCCGTGGACGTCGTGGGTAGCGCTGGGATAACACTCGTTCAACTTCGAGTCAAATCAGCGGGGTCTGTGATCGCCGTCGCGAAAAAGAAAGGAGAATGGAAGACGTGGCATTACCCCTTGATCCTTTTTAGAGGTTTTGAAAGGTATAAAAGCTCTCGCATTTTGCATAGGAAAGGGCAGTTCGTTCTCTTCAAAGACTTGCTTCTCATTCGACATGTTTGGTCTCCTCGCCACCTTTGTGCTCGCTGCTACAGCCGTTTTCCAGGGTGCGTGGTTGCTGTAACGCTGTGCCCTCACCCTTGTTTCTCAATCTTGCTGTAGCCCGGGCCCTTCCCGCCGACTGCGATCGCACTGCGACCGTCGTTTCCGGTGATACTTGCGACCTGATATCTGCCAAGTACAACGCCTCCACGTAAGCCTACGAGTTGTCGACACCGCTAGCATCGACGACTCACCGCATGTTTTTAATAACCCATAGTTACCAGCTCGCATCTGTGAATACTGGGGTCATCGATGCGAACTGTGACAACCTCCAAGTCGGCGAGGTGAGGCACCCCCCACGATGGCATTGTATGTCAACACTGACTGTGAATCCTGCATAGGTCATCTGCTTGGGTCTCACCGGCCAAGATTGCCAAACCACCTACGTCTCGCAGTCCGGAAACACTTGTGTTGCCATCGCGGATGCGTACAACATTCCGCAGAGTACGCTCCTCCAGAACAACCCGAACGTGAACCAGGGGTGCACGAATCTCTACCCTGGCGAGGTCAAGCCTTTGCATGTCATTGTGATGACCGGAAGTCGCTGACCGTTCCCACAGGTCCTGTGTGTCTCTAGCACCATCTACGTCAACTCGACCCAGCCGGCTTGAACGATCCTCGTGTTCAATAACAAAATAAATGTGTGGGCTGATACAGGTCAAAAATGTGGCTTCTGTATCTAGATGAAAATGTACTGTATTTCGTTCGAATACACCCAAAAATCAGGATCGCAAGGTACATTGAATTCTATGACGGGCCAAGCGAGCGCCGTTCTGAGCCTCTTCCATATCCCTCTGATACCCGGAGTAAAATTGACGACCCCATCAGCAATCCCCGAGCCTCGATCGCACGCCCCGAACGAAAATACCCAGCCGACCCATGTCCGACCATCCGAGGCGCCCATCAACTCGTGGCGTGGTGTACTCGTCATTTCAGACCCTCGACGGTCACTGCGCCTTGGGTCGTCCCAAGTTCTCCGGGACAGCCAAGAGGTTGGCAACGACCGCACTGCTCTCTTGCATCCGTTTGAATGATTCATACATCTGCTGAACGCCGCGGGTCGTGTCCGCGATGAGCTGTTGCTCGGTCGGCGGACTCGCCGCGTTCCGTGCGCTGTCGGCGGGTGCGGGGAGCGGGTAGGCGCCAACGCCAGATTGTCTGAGCACGTTAGCGAGGACGTCTATGGCTTGATCGAGTGCCGTCAAGTCCGCTAGGGGGAATTCGATGTCAATACAGGAGGGAGGGGCGCAGAGAGCACGATGCTGACCATGTGTCTGCGCTGGATTGACGCCTGCCTGGTAGGCATTTTGTCTGCCCAAATTTTCAGGCGTGAATGTCAGAAAGTCATTTGAATATTGGGCTGGACGTACATGCCGCTCAATGCGCTCCGCGCGAGCGCGTTCACCCGAGCGACCTGCTCCATGGCGATCTGTATGTTCTGCTTGAACAGCTCGGGCGAATTTGGGTCTACGAGGGTCGAACCGGTGGTGGTGGTAGTGGTAGTGCCGGTCGTCTCCTGAGACAGATTCGGAAAGGACGACGAGGCATTGAAGCTGGACGAAGACCCCGGGATCGACGCGAGGCTCGAGAAGGCGGATATCGTGGAGGACTGGGACTGGGATGCATGGGGGGAGCTAAAGCACGACGAGGATGGTTGACTCGAGTTCAAGTTCATCGCCACGTCCATGACCAAAAAGTGCGATTGAAAAATGATCCCACCGCCGACGTCGCGTCTTCCGCCCATCGCCAAGATCGCCACGTTCACGTCCACACAGCTCTTCGAGTCCCTTGAATACCTCCACGCGCTCTATCGTCCTCAAGTTCGCGGCTCTCGCAGACGACGGCGGCAACTGCAGGAGGGGAATTCACTGCGTCCAGTCTCATCACCGGATGACCACGACGACGACAATGATAACGTCCAACGGGTCCGATTTGACGCTTTCGAGCGTGCCTACGCAATCCGCTGGCTCATAGCACTCATCGTCCAACTCGAAGCTCGGCAAGAACAGCGGTCATCGCTGACACACACACCCACTGACACCCCCTCCTCGTCCGATCTTGATCTCCCCATCGACACCGACACCCTCACCCAACAAGCAGCCTCCCTCCTCGCGACCTGCGCCGGCGTCGCCGCCGCACCCAAACTCAACCGCCGATTCTCTTTCGAATCCCCCGTACCACCGTCCATCGACGGTGGTGGCATCGACGCCAACAAGATCATGACTCGGACAGTCCACGTCGACCTGACGGACATCCCCCTGGACAATCACGATTACGCGAGCGTCGGGGCACAGACGTGGGGTGGGGCATGTGTACTCGCAGAAATGATCGCAGAACGTCCCGATCGGTTTGGTCTGGGACGCGCGACCGCGTGGTGGCGTCCGTCTGCGAGCGGTGGTCGTCCCAATGTTCATGACGACTATGCTCGGGGACGTCCCCTCCGTATCCTCGAGCTAGGCGCAGGTACTGGATTGGTCGGCTTGACGGTAGCGAAACTCTTGCAGGGGTTGCCTCTCTCCAAGAATCCGAACCCAAACCCAAACGCGACTCTCCACCCTCGCGCGACCATCGTCCTCACAGACTTTTACCCTGCCGTACTAGCCAACCTCCAGTCCAACATCCACGCCAACATTCCTACCGCCCCCAACGAAAACGACACCGACCACCACGCAGCGATCGTCGTCCACAGTCATCCTCTGGACTGGTCTTCGTTTTCACCGACGACAGAGACGCTACCTATACCCGACATCTTGTCGACCCCGTTCGATCTCGTCTTTGGCGCAGACATTGTATACGAAGCTCAGCATGCCGTTTGGATACGCGATTGCCTCACGTCCCTCCTCTCATATCCCGACGGTTCGAATGAGGATCCCGTCTTTCACCTCGTCATCCCTCTCCGGCCAACACATATGTTCGAGTCCAGCACGGTCGAAGAGGTGTTTGGCTCCAAGAACCATGGCTCGGAACGATCACAGCGAGCGCTTACCATCCTCTCGAAGGAATCTATCGTTTGTGAAGCTTATGGAGATGGGAGGTCTGAGAGGGGCCGCACGGATGATGATGTAGAGTATGTATACTATCGAATCGGATGGACCCAATGAACTAGAACGAATGCGCAAAGCCTTTTCTTTTCAGTCCTGATCTCCACGGACGTGGTCATCATAAACCGGTGGTGTCAAGAAGCGCAAGTAACAGCACAAACATGTCGTCACCTCACCCTCACTTCATCGAGGCAGTTATGATATCCAGTTCTCGTGCGATCAACGAATTTGGACACTGTTTCTTCAGCATTCTGAGCAAAAGGCCATCAGTGACGACTCGCCATAAATGGACAACAAACGACGTACTCCAGGCCTTTCTTGTCGCCTCGTTCCTTGCACTCTCTCCCAGCCGCACGCCAGTCCTCGCAAAGTACATACAATTCCAGCCTCTTGGGCGCATCACATCGCATGACGTAGCTCGCAGCTTCTTTGAGATGCCCCGTCGCGACGAGATGTCGAACGAACGCCTCGTATCCAATCGGACTCCGTTTCGATCGCGCAAACGCATCGAGACCGTCAAAGTCCCTAAGGACCGTCAACGTATGAAGTTTGATATACCAAAATCTACGTCGGAAAAAAAAGATGGGCATCCAGACGATCTCAAGCACAAGAGGTCAAACCACACACCGTTTGTCGGGGACCTTGAACTCGCTCTTGACCTTGTCTGCTTTCTTGCTCATCCCGTTCATGAGACAGGTACGTATTGTCTCAGAAACGCTCTGTCCAAAGAATTTGACCTTGCCGTCCGAGTCCTTCTCGAGCTGTTGTTGCATCGCAAGCAAGCGTGCGCTCTCGTCCATCATCTGCAATTTTCCGACAAATCAATGCTCTTCATCTCAGTCTCCGGGAATCCCCCCAAAAAAACGCACCTTGGCTTCAAAACCGCGATCCTTGTCCTCGGAAAAGAACTTTTCCGCAGCCTTGACAGACGTGATTGTGGCTGCTTGATCCTACACCTTGCACGATTACGAACGTCAATGAGGTCGACGAGAGCCAGACATACGCACCGTCATTTGGCTTGCTTCTTCCAGCGCTAACACCGCGCTTTCCACTCTTCTGTCGTCACTATAATAGAAATCGCGCAGCATTTCCCTGTTTTGTTCCCGAGCATACACCTGGAGTAGCCTGCTGGCAGGTACGAGGCGTTCTCCCCCATCCTCGATCAGACGGAAGAAAGAGCCGAGCGGGAGCCGCTTGTGCAAGTGCAGTAGAACATGGTACACTGAAACGCTTAGCAAATATCCGCTTGGTACGAGCGATACAAACAGACACGCACCAAGTTCGGTGTCCCCACTATCCACCGCCTTCAACAACGCCAGCTTATCTTCCTTCATCGTCAACAAGAGTGGTACCTGATCCGAAGCACGCGTCTCGTGGTCGAGAAGCTTGGGGGCAAGTCAACGTTGGCAACGACGATGAAGGGGGTGATGGGAAGGAAACGAAGCGCGTGCTTACCTTGGTCGCGAGGCCCGCCCTCCCGACTTCCCATGCACGACGCGCAATGTCTGCGTAACTCACCGCACCCTTTCCCAGTTCCTCGAACTTGTCAATGATCACCTTGGACAATTCTTCGTCTTCGTCATCCGTGGCGGAGGATTTAGAGCGGGCAATCTTGGCACTGGCCCAGTGCTTCAACACGATGTCCGCCTTAAGTGAGAGGTACGACGAGATTCGAAGGGCGAGAAGATGCAAATTCCTCGACGTCAGCCGGCTGATGAGATGCATCGGGGATACATATTGATATCTTGACGCGTCCGACCCATCAGCAAGATGGCGAAAACATGAAACTTTTTTCTCTGCTCACTGGGAATAGGTCAACGGTATCCCTATCTCGTAGAACCTGACCGAGTTCAACACCTTCAGTGCCTGCCCCATCGCAACGAAATCACCAGGGTTGTATAGATCCAAGAATCCCCAACCAAACTTGGCTGCCTAAATATTTCACTGCTCGTCAAAGAAAGAGCTAATCCAAAGGTCGTCAGGGGACTGACACTGAGAAGCCGGCGTTGCCAGTATGGTTCCCACTCGTGGCCTGCAGCGTCGATACATTCGTTGACAGCCGCTGCAAGTTCAGGTCGAATGCTCCGTATGCTCTCGTCTGCTTTGGAGGAGCGTCGCGTGAAGCTCTCCCATGCGTCAAACAATATCGCAGACGGAGACGTTGATCCGGGTCGGAAAACCGACATCGACGATACTGACGGTGGGATTAGTTCCGTTGACGCGTCGTCCATTTGAGCGTTCATCCATACCGGGCACTTTCTGTATGAAATCACAGACATCTTGCCCACTGATGCGCACGCCGTCGAGTTCTGTCACGGCAAACGTCGCTCCGGAATAGAAATATCTATGTTATCCTATGACTTTCCGCGAAAATTCAATCCGCACGGCGACGTACCGCAAAGTGTCGCCAGAAGGCCCGACCAAGAATGCAAGATTGTTCCACGTGACAAGAATAGCATCGTTCCCACACCATTCGACTTGGTGGACCGGACCCTCCGCACCAGCTGTCCGAGTATCAAATTCCGCGAGGCTACGTTGAAAGTCGGTCGAGACGACCCATAAAAGACCATTGTAGTTCAAGAGTGCTAATAACTTGCCATTCGGCGACGGAGATACCTTCGAGAACGGCCCGCGTGCTACACGCTGGTCCATGTTCTCTAAGTTATCGACGGCCAGAATCGTCGTCTCCACCGACAGCAACACTTCGACGTGTCGGGAGATATTCTGGTCAGGTGGAATGACGGCCCACGCATGCGGTGGTTCGGACAATCCTATCGTTCGACCGTTTCAGTCCTCTCACGTCAAACACAGAGACACGTCACCCCACACACACCAGGATTCGCCAACGTGAGCGGCTTGCCACCTTCCCAATCCTTGACCTCCAGGAGTGTCAATGTGCCCGTCAGAGCCACTAATCCATTCTCATGGATTCGTGCGTCTATTATCCCCATTTCTGCGGCCTCTGATCCGAGGGAGTTCTGTTTATAGTCGCCTTGGAGGTCGTATAATCGATAGACGCCCTCTTCGTTGAGCACTATCAGCCGTTCGTCGGTAGTCCATCCAAACCGAATGATTCTCCCTTGATCCCACTGTCCACTAACTCGTCAGCTATCGTCGCATAAAGTGTAGGAGCAGTAGAGTATCCACATTGAGTAACAGCAACCCTTCGCCCGCGGAAGAAAACACTTGAATCTGAGACCTCGAAAAAGCAGGACCAGCGCGACCGATCGCAATTATCTTTGACGTGTCAGGCATGAGCGCTGTAGGAAAGCAGGGGGGGGCACAAAATCAGCATATATGTGCAGGTCGTACGACCGTCGCTGCAAAAACAGCATACACACGCACCGATGGGTCCACCGTTTCGACACCCAGCGATGATAAAGTCGTCCAAGTCGGGGAGTTTCCCTGGTATAGAATAGAGTTGTAAACGTCGATAAAACACGTTTCCCTCCGGCATTGCTTCCCAAGTAGTCGTCGGGTGTTCAACAGCGGAATCCATCACGTCCGTCTTCCCGTGTGATGTGCTCCCTACTGGTTGGTCGACTCGAAGATGTGGGTGGCGATTCGTTTATATGCTAGTATTGAAGCCCCAAATAACGACTTGCGAAAATCCCTGAAACTTGGTGAGCCCGAGGTGAAGCCAGTCAAAAGTGGTACGAATGTTGTCGGCTGCCGGATGTGGTAATCAACCGGGCGGTGCGAGGGACCGCGTCACACATGTGCTGACAAGAACGCAGAAAATGTAGTATGCAGAGACGTGTTCAGTGGTATAAGTACATGCTTTACAATGCCTAATAGTCCATAGAAATAATGATGCACGAGAGTCTAAGCTATGAGCTGAGGTTGGATAATACGGATCAAAAAAATAGATGATGGCGCTGCCACTTTTGAACGAGCCGGGATGATCGTCAGAGCTCGCCCGGGAGAGGAAAAGGAGAGGAGAGGACTAATAGACCCTGATGGGAACGCACGCCCTCACGTCGTCTTGCCCGACCAAGACAGAAACATCAAGGTAATACTACAACAAAAAGGTGAGATACGCTCAATCGCCCAGTCGTGCATAGCGAGAGTTCTCACCTTGACGCTTATTCCGGGCCAGTCCACACTAGGCAACATGTCCTTGGATAGTTGTACTTTCCCCTTACAAAGTCCATCAGGAAGATCCCGTGATGCACCGTTTGCCCGAGGACGTTTTGGGAAACCGATGAAGAGCTGTGTCTCCAGCGTTTGTGATACGGAGAAAGCCTCTTGTGGGAGCTCAGGCAGAAGTTTGTTTACAGAAAAGGACCCATCCTGAGTGCGAGATCGAGCGAGTGCCTTAAGTGATCGTCTGAGCAGCCCAGAGCGAGGCGCGAACAGGGATGTTTGGCTGTCCGACTCGTCACTGGCAGGTGTATCCGGAAGAGTTGGGGATTGCGGCTGTGGGGTTATGGTAATCTTGCGGATAAGGGATACAGCTATCGTTGCATCAGCAGCGATCTCCTTGACTAGATATGGTGATCCAGTGTTCGTTGCGAACACAACAAAATATGGGATAGAACTACAGCGAGAAAATTGGAGGTGGGAAAGTGTCACCTGTGACGAACACCATCAATTTCATCCTTAAGGAACGAAGCCAGATAGTCACTCACCGCACAGTTGAATGGAATCGGACGCTCTGGAATCAAAGGCATTTCCAGCCAAGATTCCGGTTCCGTAGCGGACCCGTCAAAGGACTGGAAATCGGTGTCCGGCCGGAATAATACAGGGGCTTCTAATCTGGGAGAAAAGGGTCAGATCGTCGCTTATCTTGCATGCTACCGTCGACGTACATAGCTTTGGGCTGAGACCCGTCAGATGCTTCCCAGACCGCCATGATACAGTATGTGACCTCGAGTTCCTCCGTACGCGACTGCCTTCGCAACTTCCCGGGAGGAGTCTTGGATGAGAACGTTGGCGGCATCACCTCGCCAAGCCGAGACCCAGGTTCGAAACTGAATTCACAAGAAATGCACGCAAGACTGTTCAGGCTTGATGTACTAGGTCGCTTGCGAATGCTAAGCGCTTCACGGATGGTTCCTCGAGGATCTGGGACAGATGATATAGGAATACTAGCCGATGAAGACAAGAATACATGTCGATGATTCCTGATTGCCGGGTTGTGAGAATACTCGTCGTCGGGATTGTCCCTGACAGATGAATATTCAATGGCTCCTTCCAGCTGACCTTCTATCAGCCGAGAGAAGGAACGAAGGTAGAGGGAAACATACAGAGATCGTTAGGCGACCGTTCTGGGAGCAGCTGGGATCGAGCATAATTTTTCCTTCAATATTATCCTCGCCACAAAACACCGGATGAGGTTGCGAGATCCCTAGCCCGGGCAGCATGACCACTTTAACAGAAGGGCTATATATTTGCATATCCAAAACTAAGGAGCTATAGGACTCCCCTGAGTGGATTTCTCCTGGCGTTTTGAGTTCTGCTTACCGGAAGAACGAGGTGTGTGAATGAGAAGAAGTATGCTCCCTCTCGAATTTTGCGGCCTGCGCGTGGCTTGAAAGCGCCACTGGAGATTGAATGATAAGGGAAGGCTTGACGGGTATCATCCTGAGTTCAGAATGTACAATAGATGTGTTTCGTCTCATATAAGTTTGTCTGACACACCTGCCGTACAACATATTGCCTTAATTAATCTGACAGAGAAGCAGGAGCATGACCGTGGGGGTCCGTGTCTACGCACCTTCAGCTCTGGGGAGGTTCGGGAATCCGCGTAGCCATGCGATCAGATCGCATAGCTGATTCAGCCTACCTGACCTTTGAAGAATTTATTCAGAGTGGTACCCTCATCGGTGTTGAGTTCACGCTCCTAATCATTGGACCAGTCCCAACCCGAGCCTGGTTGGCTAGTGGATTCGCATGGCGCACGCGGTGTCAAACTATCATAGGGATGTTTCAAACTTTGGACACCCCACAAGGAAACATCGGGAGGTTATGTAGGACTTGCAGTTCAACCAGACCGGCAAATCTTGTGAATGGTCACGCGATTTTCATGATGCGGCAGAAATCTCACTCACAGTGGTCCAACCAATGGGAGTTGGGCTGCAAGTTGTTCCTTTATGTAACCTTGGCCGCCGCTTGCGGGAAAGGAGTCCGTCGGTGACAGCCGGTTGTCAACATAATCGCAAATCCCTCGTGCGAGAACTTACCACGTTGGGTGGGAGACGCCGTGGTGCGAACTGGGACAAAGCCTGCACTACTCAAATGTAGGCTTGGCACCCTTGTTTCCATGCCACGATGTTAACCATACCTATCACCCAAGGATGCAATTCCCGGTTCCGAAGCATACTTCGCAATACGCGAAAAAACGGTCCCTGACTAAGATATTAGGTTGCTCAAACCTGAAGGTCAAGAGACAAACGTTGCCATGCGATGGGGCAAAAACCGACTTATCCGCAGGCACAATCAGGGTCGTTTTAGTCGCACACAAATCAGGCCCAGGGCAGCCGAGGATAGATGGCATTGGCCAACGAGTGCGCCGTGTTTCAAAGGTGGCTGAAGGATGTGACTGGTTTCTGGACCTCCTAAGAGAAACTAACTAATCAAGAACATATGGCACAATTTTTTGCGCGTGGATTGATTAGAAAAACAGAGTAATTACCTTCAAATCTGGTACCCCGGCGCATCAGCGCGGGCCCCTAGGGCTAACCGCAACGGGGTGCGGGAATTGCTGCACATCGAGAAATTAAGGACCATTACTTAGTCGAGCATTCGAGGCTGTGGTGCATGAAAAAGGAATAGTGTACTTTGAAAAGTCCGGCGGCAGCCTGGGCCAATGCTTGCGCTTTGACTCATCCGAAGTTCTAGCGGGGGCGGCGAAGATAGGCACGAGTGAATATCCCCCTAACGAACTTCCGAGTGAAGGCTGGAAATGGTTATAGAATGTAATTCTAGGGTTAAGTAATTTCCATACCATTTAAATTGTCACCCCTACGGGGCCCGCGATCCAATTCGACATGGGATGCTGTCGGGCTGACAGGGGAGCCTCACGTTCACCGTCAGCCCTAACTCGTTTGATCGGCGTCGGTGTCCCTCATGGACTTCTTCGGAATCTTGCCAATTCCGTTAATTTTCGATGAGATAGGCTATGGCACTGATCAGAGTCGTCGGTGGCCAGATTTGCGCCAGGCAGCGCCACTGAATCAAATGTTGTGCCAGAAATCAGTCAGGTGGAACAAACGAAAAATGCACTGGAAGAACAGTCTAGCTGGGTGCAAGCCTGTACGAAAAAAACGACTTGTGTGACCAAACACCCTACTTTCGAGCGACGATTTCTGACTGTCGCACTGGGCTAGCTACTTCGAAACATGGAAGATAGACATGTAGATATCTCTGACCAATAGGTGGCCTGCGAAGTAAAATTCTCGCGCAAGCCATCGGCCCAGATGCCTGAGCACACGGTCTTGCTCAGCCTTGGTCATCGAGCAACGTCCATTACTACTTACTCAGGTAAAATCCAAGTCGATGAAGAGTGTCCTTGTCACAGGTTCCAACCATCTACGTCTTCCGTGATGATCTGATGGACTAATATCATACTTAGGTGCATCAGGCATCCTAGGGACTGCCGTGTACAACGCATTCCAGCGTGCAGGTGTCCACACCGTCGGTTTATCATACTCCCAAGTCAAAGAAGGACTAGTCAGGCTCGACTTGACCAATGATCTACTCTCCCAAGGAGGCTCGACCCTTCGCGAGTTGTTTAGCGAACACAAATTCAACTGTATGCCGACGGTCCACTGGTAGACGTCCGGGTCGGTTCGATGCTGATGCCAAGTCCATTCAAGGGGTGATTCACTGCGCGGCCGAAAGACGGCCAGATGCATTCAAGGAAGTGAGTCGGGTATCCTTGCATGGGCTCCTGAACGACGTTCATCAAAAAAATGCTCTGTAGGGTGGCGCGGCGGCCGCAGTCAAGGTAAGTCCACGCGTCGGCGTCAATGGCCTCACCGGGTTCTGGGATTAGCGTCACCCATATAGCTCAATCAAGACGTGCCTGGACATCTCGCTCAAATCTGCTGGGAAAATGATGCCACCCTTGTGTACATTTCCACAGGTACGTTGGTTGTCATGTTGGGTCTACGTACTTTCTCACACAGAAGATGCCCCGAAATGTAGATTATGTCTTCGACGGGAGGAACCCTCCTTACAAACCGGAAACCGAGGCAAACCCGTTGCAAGAATATGGTATCACGAAGTTTGCTGGTGAGAAGGCCGTCTTGGGTGTGAGTGGCGCCAAGGTTGTCGTTCTTCGGGTGCCTGTGCTGTGAGTCCCGGGATTCAATTCTGCTTGCCAAGACGCGGCGACCTCTTGGGTACCTCTACAATTCGTTTTGACCTAACTTGATTTTGAAGCTATGGTCCAGCACCGAAGAATTCAGATACCGCAGTCAACGTCCTCCTCGATGTTGTCCAGGACCAATCTGGAAAGACTTACAAGATGGATGACTACGCACAGAGATACCCCACCAACGTCCTCGATATCGCCTCGTTCCTCGTTCGTCTGTCGGGTAGGTGCTCAATCTCATTCTTCACTTGTCCTTCTTCACAGTCCAGACACAGATTTGAACAAGGGACTCCCCCGAGTCGTGCACTATTCGGCCGGCGAATGCCTGACCAAGTACACCATGTGCGAGACATTTGGAAAGGTTCTCAAGCTGCCCATAAGCCACATCATCCGTGACAGCGCCGTCCCAGCGGACGCAGTCGCACGTCCTAGAGACTGTCACTTGTCCACCGATGAAACGGTCGAGTTGGTCGGTGACTTGGGTTGCTTGAATTTCGAGGACTGGTGGTCCAAACATTTGACTAGTACGCAGACGAAGTAGAACGTAACTCGGCCAGCAGTCTCGATCGTTTGTACACCATGGAACAAGAATATGTCACTCTGAAGACAGTACAACTCGACGCGTCAACGACTTCCCTACTACTTCTGTGTCTCTTTCTCTACCGGAGCCGGCTTCTGAGCGGGCAAGCATTGCGCATACTGTTCCTTGACCTGTCGGGTGATGATGGCGGTGGGCCATGAGCTCTACTAAGAACACGTCAAAATGCCGAGTTTCGACGTACCGCATCACTAAAGTATTCTGTTCGTATGGGAAATAATTCAGACATACTAGCCCCCTCTAGGACTCAACGCGACCTACCTGCGCGCTGCTCGATGTCCTTCATAGGTCGAGAGCAGGTCCCGTCAATGGACGATACGCCCATTGGGATATGAGATCCCGTTGCTTCCAGCGGGGGTGATTGAGTACCAGACGACATTGACATTGCTCTGACCAAGGCGTAAATCGGGTTCGTCCCTCCTATGTTGGGTGACATCATACATCGGGTGTCCCCGAAAACATATACGAAAAAGGATATCCTTTCAAATCAGGACTAGTAAGGTCCCTACGTCCCTTCAAACACCGTCGTGTGCTTTCATCGACTGCCTTTCGTACCCGGACACATCAATCTCCTCGAACGCCGCGGCCGCACCCACGACAGGGAACAATCGATTTAGCACATAATACACGATAGACGATACCCCGAAGCCCGTAAAAAACGCGAGTTCGTATATCCGTGTAGCTGCGATCGGCACCGTACGACCAGCTGTGTCAATCGCGTCAGTACACTGTTTTTCACAGCTGAACGTGAACCGTGACGGACCATTGCCAAGGGGCAAGGTACGACGCGAAACTGACAAAGAAAAAAAAAGAGGACTCACTCGCGCCGGCAAATCCAACCACGTTGATCAGGATACCAGCGATGTAGGCGACATAGGCACTGCGAAAGACGTCGTAAGCCATCCACCCCACTGACGTGTAGGATTACTAGCGAGCGTATCAAGCCACTCACCGGAAATTTATCCCGTACGTATACCAGTACCAGCTGTCCTTTCCCGTTTGGTACAAATCAACAACGTTATAACGTCCCTTGCGAATCAGATAATATTCCGTGACCTAGAATCCCGTTTATTTTGCCGTGAGCACGAATTGCAAGGTTAATGACTTTGAAGATGGACTCACCATGACTCCAACAATCGAGCTCAGGAAGACGGAGTACGCGGACAGGTAAGATGTAAAGTTATTACTGCTCTTGAGCAGGTTCCATGGACACATGCATAAGCCTACGATGGCTGCAATGTATCCACCTCGTCGGATATTCTATAAACACGCGAAGTAGGGTTAATCATTGATGCACGTCGGCGTAGGTAAAACCGCAGATGTGACAACGGCACCCACAATGAAACGAGGAAATAGTGCGGTCAGGTCGCACCCAGCCGAAACTGAATTTGCGGATATATTCGTTCTGCGAGCGGCGAGAAGGAGCAGAGCATGAATCTCCGTTTACTGTCCGGTAGCATAAAGCAAACGTACCCCATCTGGCGCGTGTATGGTTCATTCCGTGAGTAATAGTAACACCTCTTGCACATCGGATGCGAGCAATTCTGTCCCTCACCTGCGCAATAACAAAGGAAGCGGAGATGAACCATACCTAGTCAACCAGTGAGCCACATCCGGCACAGTGAACGTAGTAAGTACTAGACCAACCCCAAACCTTGTTGCGGAACTAGGACTCTCATCCAAGAATCGGCCCAATAGATCGATTGGCGACCAGATGGCTTCTCCATATATAGCCTGGGAAGATGAACTGACTAGGATACCGATCAAACACACGATAGAAGATGCCAAAGGAAGTGCAACGAGCTGCGGCCAAAGTGCCGCAGCGGGCGTCCTTGCCCTAGACGCAAAGTCTGGTGCGTTCCTATTTTGTTTCAAAGTGAGATGGGGACCGAGAAGCAGACGGGACATGCGGACGTGAGAAGCGTTACCAAGTTGCTGATGCATGACATGAGGCTCACGACCATTGCCCAGGCCAGATTAGATCCATGGATAGAGGACGGCTGTTGTACGATGGAACCTATACCATGTGCTCTGCGGATACACCATATGAGGAATACAATCGCCGCGATAGGCGTAACCACCGTCTTCACTACAAAGAAGTGGCGACTTTCCAGAAGGTGTAAGCGACAAAGTGTGGAACCGAGAACTTTCTCTTACGAACATCTTGTGCACAGGAAACCATATCAATGGCAGCGAGAGAAGCCAGAACAAGAAAAAGCATATGAAGTCCCGAGTGTTTGTTCCGGACGAAGCTGGAAGTGAATTGGCTGCGTCCCAACCATATTCATTAGAGATTGTGTGTTCATACCCCAGTAAGATGGATCCACTTACGAATGGCATTCACACTAGGCCACATGGCCCGTAGCATCACCAAAACACACGTCCCTCCAATGCTTGCCTGCACCCCATACCATATACTGCAATCCCATTTAAAACACAGACACGAGGAGCGGAGCTGTCAGGTGTCCTCACCAAGACATTGCGCCCCGATTGAAGACACACCACAAACTTCCAAAGACTCCGAAACTTGTGCGGATGACGACTGGAAATGTGACATGGAACACTGCGCCGGGTCGTGCGTTCAAAACCAGGAACGGTGTCACGACGACAAATCCCATCCATACACAGATCCAAGCTTGCCACCACGACATACCTAATTGGATCATGGACGATACGATCATCCAACTCGAGGGTGATGTTAGCAACGCCCGGGGCTTTTTTTTTTTTTTTGTTTTCGAATCACACGAGCGACTCACGTGTTAATGTTGAACATGTCTGCCACCCAGCTGTTTTGGATCCCCCCCCCACGTCATGAATTGTGCTATTCAGGAGGGGAAAAAATAGCGTCTAGACGTACAACGCAACATAGTTGTATCCACGCCAAGTCCTGTTTTCGGGGACTACGGGGAGCAGATCCTCATTCTTTGAAGAGCCGAGATTGGGCAATGGTATTGTCAGAACGGAAGGGGCACCACTCACGGTGATTAATTGCTGGGCCAGCGTGAGGCTTGGGTCGTGAGGTATTTCAAGGGTTTGGGTAAGTCTGCGGAGCACGCTCATGGCCAAGTGTCCTTGACAAATGTTTCAGGATTGGGATACTGTCCAGGAAGAACCGCAGGCATCGGAAGACGAAACTTGATATCACCTTGTGTAATTTCTTATCTCGGTCTGGGTCCTGAAACGAGTGCAGTAATGCCAGTTAGCCGATGGGAGGACGCGTACTCACTGTTAAAGTATCCGAGTTGATAAGTCCCAAACGAACGGCTGCCTTATCGCCACCGAACAGCACAGCGGTAACACATATTAACCGTCCCGTAACCAAGGTCACGCAGACAGACACCACTCAATGTGAAAGAGCATGTACAATTGCGGAAAGTGACGATGGCACTATCGGAGTGCATTGAGATGGAGGATATGAATTAAATTTGACGTATGTCTGGTGATACAAGGATGTGCTTTAACGCCAGGCCAACAAGAAGGGTATGTTGGAATCACAAAACGACAAGCAAAAGCAAAGGGACCAGACTAGACGAGGGAGATAAAAAACAAGGTGGGTAATCATATGCTCGATCGTAGAGATGGTGTGGAGATGCTTGGAATAGATGAAAGTGATGATATACACAAATATGCAATGGTATCCTTTTGGGCCGAGGTTGCTCGTTATGGCATGAGGGAGTTGATTGTCGCGTCGGGACGAGGAGTAAATGACTTTAGATTTGTTACTCCGAGTTGGAAGCCGGGGAATCGCGAGATGTTGGCGGTGATTGAGCTTGCTTGAAGCGCTCCGAGGTGGGGGACGGCGAGGAAAAGGTGAAGGCAGAATAGATGCGCTTGCGTTCAGGCGTTGAGAAGTTGTTGGTCTGACGGCACGAGTCATCGGTATTGGACGGTGTATCATTCATTGTTTGAAGAGGCTGGTCCACCATGGAAGGAGAGAAATAATCGCGAATGACCGGTTCCACCGACTTTTCCTGTCGGCGTTGTCAGTACTTGCCGATAGTGAGAAAAGAGTTGACGGACTTTTTCTGTGTGCACGTGAGGCTCTTGGCTTCCCGTGCGAGTCGCATCATAGGCCTCTGAGACGTCTGCCAAGGGCGAGACAGTCAACTCGTAGCATCGAGAATCAATGTTGGTCTGAGAAATGGAGAGACGCGCTGGTCGGCGTTGCGACTCCTGCTCTTCGGCGACGGGTGGTAATGGAGAAGGCTTGCGAGAACGGGACTTGGAGGTGCCCTTCTTTGGGTCAGAGCTCTTGGGCTTGGCGGTAGAGCTAAGCGGTTTTCGCGTCTTCTTTTGTTCCCCCTTGAGTTCCTTGTGCTTCTTGGAAGAGGGAGCGATGAGCACTTTGGTAGCGAGAGCGCTGGTCTTCCTCTTCTTTGCTTCGGGGCCGATGGTAGGACCAGCGCGCTGTCCCGTGACTGGATGAAGGTTCTCCTTCTCGATTGCGGCAAGGGTGGATAGTAATGTGGCAGCTGCGTCCGTGGCTGAGGGGGTGAGGGGGCGAGGGTCACTGCCATCGTGAGACGGGGTGAGGTCGGATGGGGTGTCCTGGAAGACAGTGAATGAGCGCACGGACATTGAGATAGGAAGGGTGGAGTAGGAGTGAGGGGGGACTGAAGACGCGTGGGCGCTGTGCAACACGTTGAGGAAGAGAAAATGAACCGCGTTCTGGTTCGCTTAGGATTTTAACCCACACTTGCTATTTTGAGACCCCGCCGCTCCGACCCGCCCTCAACCGCGCCGCGACGCGTCTCGATCACGTGAGTTCTTTTGCAACGCTGCCGACGCGTTCCGCTGCAATGCGCATCAACGCAGCGCTCAATTGGCGGTCGTTGGTTTGGTTTCCGCGCGGCTGATTGATTCATCATCGAGCAGGTGCCCAGGGTCCATTCTGCTTAGTCGCTCGCTCGATCGCTGATCGAATCCTCCTCCAAACCCGGAATTTCCATTTGGCGACTTTTTCCGTATGTTATTTTTTTTTTTTTTCTGCAGTCATCTCCCGCGGCGACATGTCTGTGAGTTTGGCTAGCTGAGTCAAGTCTCCAGTGTCACGTCGCTCGGCTCGCTTGGCATGTTGATCATTGCACTCTCGCCGGCAAGTCTTCCACTCCCACCCGCCTCCTGCCTTTTTAGGGGCACTCCGTCGATTTCATCTTTATTCAAATGATGACTGATCTCCCTGTGGTCAGTGGCGATAGAAAAGGTGGCCTACAGCGATGACATTATCGAACATTCCTGCAGGAAACGTTTCCTTCCGCTCGTCTATCACGAACAGCCGCTACCAACTGGGGGTCTGGCTGCCTCATGCTAGCCACGCTGCAACGGGGTGTAACTCACTTAAATTACCGCCGTCCTTAACTCGCTCTTCGCTCTTGCTTCCCACTGTTCTTCACCACATCCCTCGTCCTCGGACGCCTCCCCCTCGACCTCCTAGGTCTCCACCATCCCTTTCGTAGTTGCAGTGCCGTCCCAGAATGCCGCCCAAACCCTCTGCGACTTCTCCCCCTCCCCCAGCCCTGGGTACGCTCATCGACAACGATACTCTTGAACTCGTCGAGGTCCTTGGCGTAGGGGGCTACGGTGTCGTATACCGAGCCGTAGACCCACTCATGCGCAATTACGCCATAAAGTGCCTCATCAGCTCACAGGTTCACTCCGGTTCCCGCCAGCGCCAACTACACATGCGGGAAATAGCCCTTCATCGCCTCGCGTCAGCCCATCCAAACGTTGTCACCCTCCACCGGGTTGTGGAGGAGCACAACTACACCTACCTCGTCATGGACTACGCTGCCGACGGAGATCTCTTCTCTCAAATCTTGCACCACTGCCGCTACCTCGGTCAGGATCACCTAATCAAGCACATATTCCTCCACCTTCTTGATTCTGTCGAATATTGCCATTCGCTGGGCATATATCATCGGGACCTCAAACCGGAGAACGTGCTGTGCTTCGACGGCGGACTCCGAGTTGCTATCACCGATTTCGGCCTTGCCACTACAGATAGGTTTAGCGAGGAGTTCCGCACCGGTAGCGTTTACCATATGAGCCCAGGCGTGTACTTCTCCTTCGCCGCTCGCTTGCATAACTAACTTTTCTCCACTTAGAGTGTCAAGGTGGCGAGTTTGCACCAACAGGGTCTTACTCCCCCCTATTCAACGACATCTGGTCTTTGGCCATTATACTCTTGAACCTCGCCACCGGTCGCAATCCTTGGAAGTCCGCATCCTCGTCCGACCCCACCTTTCAGGCATACCTTCAGGATCCCCTCAATTTCCTTCCCACTGTCCTTCCGATCTCTGCCGAAGTAAACAACATCCTTTGCCGCATGCTCGAGGTGGACTGGCGCCGTCGTATCACCCTATCAGAGGTTAGGGCTGCCATACAGCAGGTCGATCACTTCTACGCGGAAGGTGTCATCTTCGAAGGAAGTATGGCACGTTGCGCATGGGAGATCGATGTCGACATCGAGAGCGATTCCGATTCTTCTACTCCCGGTGAGCCTGCCGATCAACCCGAAGAACTTCATTCGCGGTGGAGCAAGGACAGCGATTCGGAGATGGAGTACACAAGGCACTCCATTCGAGACCCAATGTGGGACGAAGAGTATTCCTCGTGCAACGCAACCTGGGCTATTGAGTCCTCGATACGTTCTCCATCGTCGGCCGTGCTGGAGCCTCTCAAGATTTACGAAGCCCCTCGCACACCTCCTTCTACCTACTCTCCGTTATCTCCCGTTGCTTCTGGATTCTTTCCGTCTGTTCCTCCCACTCCCGAGGGCATTAGCATGATGCGAAACCGGCCAACACTCGGTCCCCCGAAGCCTCTCAAAATCAACACCGAGTGTGGTCGTCGAATATTCTTCACGGGTAGCAGCAATACGCACACCACTTTGTCCTCCATGCATACCGCTGTTGAAGGCGCCACCCCTTTTTCCTCCTGCTTTTACCTCCCCTCACCCGACTCCATTTCCAAGATATCCTTCCCTTGGACATCGTCTGCTATGCCATCGAGTGTTGACCTTGGTGTCTATGCGACGCCTGGTAGCCGTCATATCGATTCGACGTCGTGGGACTATCCAGACACTGATTACTCGTCCTCATACCCATCCACCATGTCATCCTCTGCTGAGAGCGTGGTGGGTCTAGACTTAGATGTTACTTCCAAGAAGATGTTGGACGATACTTCGCCTGCCCACTTGGCCATTTGGCGCCGCGAACCCGTCATATCTAAGGCTATGAATCCTCATGTGCCTGCTGTAGTCATGAATACATGTCGACAGGAGGCTATCCCCGTACATCCTCCACTCCTTTCCCAACAATCACATGTTCTAAACGGCGTTTCTGGGACGCTGCCTCGGCCTAGTTCGCCTGTGCCAATTCCGATCCCTCGGTCTTCAAATGGGAGTGAAGAGAAGCGGTGGTCCTCATCCCTCTGGCGCTTTTCCTTTCCCCGTGCCTCATCACCACCACGGACACCACCCAGCAGTGTCGAGGAAGACCATCGAGGAAGGAAAGGCTCATTCACTGATGCATTTCCATTTCATTCTTTTTTCACCTCCAGCCCTACGTCGTCTTGGCGTCGCTCGCCTTCTCCACCTACTTCGGAACCTTCGTCTGCGACAGTTGCACCCTCGCAGACCGGTACGTCAGTGCCGACTAGATTGCATGAACAGTGTCGCCAGGCTGCACGACCACGGACAAGACGCCTTTGGTTCTCTCCAGGAAAATTATTTACCACCGCTGGGGCTTCGTAGGAAGCTCCACGGTTGTCGTTCCCTACCGAATTTGACCGTTGTTCTCTCCATTCGCGACATAGCCACGCACCACATCTCAAGGCGAATTGTACCACTTCATACGGACGATCGAAAGAATACGTTGTACAAAAGCCGTGCATCTTGCTCATTTTTGGTCTCATCCATCCACTTTTCATGTCAGCTGGCACTACACATCTAGCCACTTCGACGTTCACGACCCTAAGCATCGTTTTTTCATTCGTACTTTTTTTTCATTCTCCATTTGCTGCATTTCAGCAGTATATGTATAAGTACCTGGCGTACGAGAAATTTCCGTCGCACACTATGTATCGGTGACCCACAACACCTACGACACGACGCGAATTCATCGCCCTCCCACATGTGAATCATAGGAGTGCATCAATCGGAAAAACCCTCTAGAACCGCGGAATCGGACGAAAACTGAAGGTGTCCACTTGAAGTTGCCAAGATTGGCTAAAATTCGAGGCGTTCCAGAAAGAACCCTTTTACACATGGAAGCTTGCTCCTGACACATCCGTCACGTTTTAGTAAAACAGTAAAAGTAAACATAGGGGAATCTGTTTTCCTCGGAGTTCATTGATTATTATGTAAGGCCTCAAGGTCCGTGCAAATGTTTCACAGTGAACAATACGCACCGACGGATCTGAAACTTTCGCGCGTCGCGTCAATGAGGACCCGGTCGGCCCAGCGTTGCCTGGACATGGTCTCAGATCGAAGAGACGATGTGAACTGCAGAACGAGACGGGTCCTGGTGTCTTGACTGGAATACGATCTCATTGCTGGACGTGCAAATCTAAAACATTCCGAGGACGCCCCTGGTGTCCTCATCCATGCTCCCCCGCCTGGGCTGGCCTAGGCCACGCCAGCGAGCTGCTATTCGTGTTTTGTCGTCCACATTTGGCTTGACATTCTCGACTTCGATTCGTGAAGGGGTATATTTCACCTGTCAAGGCATGTCAAAGTTGGCGGTGTGTGGATGTTGAGCTGGGACAGGCTCAAGGGTATATACTTTCCCGGATATGGTGAGACGACTTTGTCGCTGTCGCGTTGAATGAAACTGGTCGCTCGCTGGATGCAGGTCCGCTTGTTGGAGAATCAGGTATCTGTTAGTCTTTTCAAAGTTCTAGCTATCACGCGCGATGTTAAAGAGTCCACGTCTGCGGGGCCCAGCCCACCAGAAGGGATCACAGCCCAGGCTTGGCCCAGGCACCCAACTAGAGGTCACTGGGTCTAATTCATTGAGTCCGAGTCGAGATTCAAGACAATCAAAGACAATGCTGTCCAATATACTACTGCCGAATTTCCATCATACCGTGTGTTAGGAAAAGCCTAATAGCCGATGCCAAAGTATACTGTAGGACAAAGCTAATATACGTTATGAAAAGGCACGTACTCAGTCATCCACTATGTGTAGTAGTATGTACCTTTATTTTTCCGGAAAGTTTACAAGGCGAGACAGCGGAAGCGGACCTGGGGTGTTTTCTCTTTTTGTAAAATGACCGGTAGAAGGTAGGTCATAGACCGACAGATCCTTGCGATAAGGCAAGCTGGGTCACCAGACTAGGTTGTGGACCATATGTTTTTGCCCAGGGCTTTTTGGAAGCTCGGATACTTGGGACCAAAGATCACACATTGTGTGGATCGGAGGGAAAAGGAATGGGTACAAGTGCCAAGGGTATTTTATCAGGTCCTAACGGAGTTTCAAACACCGAGCGGTCCGGGGACGGACCGCCCTGATGTGCGACGAATTATTGTATGTATTTTTGCGCCTTGTACAAGCACATATGGCAACTCGGATCCAGGATCTACGATTAATATCGTGGGTATGAGCCTGAAATAACAGGTGATCAGGGTATTGATGTTATGTTTGTCTTGTCGGTGTTGTTGCGAATGCATCTGACACTGGTAGCGTCAGTGACGGTACCCCCGTTTGTTAGGCAAGTATTGTATATTCAACATCGCCACTGGTCCAACTCTCACCGAACATGGCTTACTCCCCGCAGGACGTCTATGCGAGGCATCTCGTCTTACGTCGCGGATACCTGCTGTGGACGCCAGAGCCCAACAAGAACCTATCACATGCCTATGTTCGGGAAGGGCTCAAGATTGGAGACGAGTCGGCGTCGGCGTCCCAGAAGATGGCAGTTTTTACGTCTTTTTCAACGTGTGCTTACCCGCGGGCCACCACACATTCGCTTCATTGAGAATCCGGCGTGCCCAACAACTTTAGCCCCATTCTACTCAGTGGAAGGGATATTGCCAAGGTTCCTGAAGCCGAGGGTGCGGGTCGTATCATTTCGACTTCCTCGGTGACAAGGGTAAGGAACACAGACGAGTCAGATGAAGCTCCAGCAAGGTGCGACATGGTCTCATCGTAAGGACCTCATGCAATACTCGTCCTGATTGTATTGACTTTGACGAAAGCGTGCGCAACCAGGTCCTCTGAATTATGAATTCACGTTGTCTTCCCAGGAAGGCGCGGTTCTAATTCTCCCTGAAGGCGCTGAACGCTACTATCTCCGAAACGAACGTCTGTTTCTACATGAAGCGATCCAAATTCGGTCGCATCATCAGCTACGATTTCCCATACTTGATTACCGGGTCAATGTCGAGTCAGATATCCCTTCCGTACGACCCTATCGTGTTGAATTTCCCAGCGGTTCGTAGGTTTCGAGCCTACGAAGTGGAAGATCTAGAAGTCACGGTGGATCGGCGACCAATGCTTCGGATGGGCCTGGGACAGGTACCAGCTTGAACATGGGGGCGATCCAAAGCAACCTTCCGGGTAACCAAAGTGATGACATCCATCACTATCAGCTGCTTTCCTCAACTATCTAGCTTGAAGATATGATTCTGCTGGTCGGATAAGTTGAGTGTTTAAGGCTTAAAAACTGTGTTCAGCCCTCTCACCCATCGGATCCCATTAACCGATATTTGTTGCGATCGGTGAGTATCGTCAAGGACTAGAAGCTACCACTGTTGGTAGATTGATGCATTGGCGGGCGCAGGTTCCTTCTACTTCCATTGCAATTACCCACGATGGGCAGTGGGGTGGGTTACTTGAAAGGGTTTATCCAATGCCAACGCCAACATGTCATCCTGGGGACTGCTCGAGCCCGAGGAAGCATCACGAGAAGACTGTCTCGTGACAGTAATATCTGGCAACTACACGCTGGCATCACCCAATGGTGATGATTTCAAGCAAGTTTATATATATTGAACTCACGTTTCTCAGGCACAGTGTAGTTGGAAAGCACGACATTGGACAGTACATTTGATGACAGTGCGATAACAGCATCGATGTCTTCACAATAGTGGCTGGACATACCTCTACTCATAAACCCTTACCTATCTTCTATGTATAGGCCAACTGCTTATGACAATCCTTTCCCGCCACCCCGGGACGACTACAGATCAGAGTCGGACGGTCGAGCCCCACAAGCTGTCACGAGGTCGGTCTGTTATTGATTGTTATTAACATTTTGGGTCGGATAACTTCACTCTTCTATCAGATCCAAACTATTAATTGAGCGCGAAACCGAATTGAGGGATTCAGTAACATCACAAGCCTCCGACGGGTCCGTTATTGTTTCACGGCGCGCCAACAGGTCCATTACTTTATTGCTATCCCGGAAAACCGAGTTTCAATGGACCTACTCATGTCAGTGTGCCTCAAGACATCCACAAGTTCTCCCGAGACGAAAAAGGCACGTCCTCGAAAAAGTTCGCTGCTTTTCATCACAGTTAGGAATCCGCATGACTGAGTTCTGACTTTTTGCATAGGATTGGAACGCAGATGGTCCACAATACTTTGTCGTTTGTTTCGCTCTGCAGTTATTACTACCTATGTATATCGGTGTGTAACTCGCTCGACTTCCTTATCCTTTGAATTATCCCAAGTCTCAAGCATCGCGGTATTCCCTTGAGTATCTCCCAAGTGTGGGTTCTCGTGTTACAAAGGTTCTGAGAACGAGAGCTGAATGGACTGGGAGGACCCATCCACCAGCTATTCTGTAGCAAGTCAAGACACTGAATCTGCTGGTGTTGCCTTCCACAAGTGCAGTTGTGCTATCGTTACCTATGCATTCTGCTCTCGAATCGCTGTATTCCGTTCACTCAACTACCAATACAAGCCTGCGAAGCAGTCAGATGTCTTGCATTAGGAGCGTAGATCCTAAGATATCGAAGGAATGCTTGATCATAATGTCCTCAAATCCACCATCTTCCTGCCCCTGTCCCTCTCGATTGTACTTTTATTCGTCAGACCACCTCCCTTGTCTAACCGCCTCATACCGCCCCCTACCCCATCACCCATACCCAACGGGGCATGACCAGCCTGAAGCATTCTAAACACCCCCTTGATGACCATGAGTGGATTCCTGCTCCCCCATACTTTTGCACTCGCATCCTTGATACCCGCCGCCTTGAGCACCTGGTGTATGTTCGGGTTACACCTCAATCCAAACCCGACAGGCCGTGGTCGCACAATAACCTTGGTACCCCCAAACTTGCTTTCAACCTCCGTCCAAAACGTCCGTTTTTCGAACCGCTCGACATAATCCATCGACCGGAGCGCCTTTGCAAGTGCTTTTTCGCGTGCCACGGCCGCTTCACCATCCTTGCCCTCACCATACCCGACGAGACCGTTCCCGTCGCCGACGACGACGAGGGAGTACATGGAGTGTATTTTGCCCTTGCCGGTTTGTTGTGTGACGCGGCGCATGATGAGTGGGTAGATGTGCAATTTGGCGACCTGTTTTGGCGTGAGTGGGGACTCGCTCATCGTGTCACGGATGTCCCCCATCGCTTCTTCGTCGTCTAACTCCTCCAGTTCCTCGGCCTCCTCGTCCCGGATACCCTCGCGATCCTCGGGTGCCTGGAGACGAGAAGGGTCTTGGGAATCCTGAGCAGAAGTGTCATAAAAGTTGCCAGTGATCATGGAGGGGTCGTTGCGAATGATGACGCGACTGGCAAAGGGGGCACGTTGAGTGGGGGGAAAGTCTGCGGCGGAGTGTTCGTCGAGGAGTTTGTCGTATTGCATGAGGTCAGGTATGAACCCATCTTGAGGGACGTCTGCAAGGGGTATTCCGAGCTCAGAGGCGGGTGTCCGCACCTTGGAAGTTGTGCTGAACGGGGTCGACGAGGGTTCGGCCTGAGCGGTCTGGGGGGGCTTGCCCGAGGAAGACGAAGGGGTGGAATAGGCTCTTAGAGCGTGTATTCTCTGAGGAGGGATATGTGCCCATGACTGCGGTGATCTCAACAGCACAGGGGTGAGACAGAGCCTGTTCATCTTCCTCCTGGTTGTACTTGAAGAGACCCAAATTTCCGGGTATGGTTTTGTTTGTGTTGTGGTCTTCCCGGTTTGGAAGTGTTGCAAAAGTTCGGGTTGACGCGAGGCTATCAAGTATGAGCGCGTCGGGGTCGAATTCGGTTGCTGCAGACCTGCACGGCGCAGACCATTCAAACCTGTTCAGCTACATAGATCGGGACAAGTAAGCCCACGCACTGTCCCGAGTCTCCCGCAGCCCAACTCGTTATTGATCATCCACCGCGACTCGCCATGACAGCGTGCATGGATTGAATCTCGCCGTTCCAGAGCAAGCAAAAGAACTCATCAAACCATGGTCTGATCGAGATGATACGACTCAGTTCGCAGATTCGGGGGTGGACGACCAGGTGAGGACGAACCACGACGAGCCTAGAGGTGATATCATGCGACCCTGGTTGCCACAGATGATCATACACGTTCCCTTCTCCCAGAACGTGCGCATCAAGTCTGTCGTACTCAAACTCGGTAAAGCACCATCCCTCCGTTCTCCTTGTGCATTCCGCCCATCACCACGCTGCGATCGCTGACACCTCCCCCTTTCATGTCGCCAATTCTTCACACACCGCCTCACCGTCTTCCGACCGACTGTTGCTCGCGAATCACTGGGATGCACGGACGACGGCATAACTAAATAGGACGCGGTGAGACGACGCCACGGCATCTCAAGATCTTCGCCAACTACCCGAACATCATTGATTTCGCAGACGCGGAGAACACCAAACCACATCTCGATATAAGTCTTCTAGAAGGTGAAACAGGGGCTGTGGAGTATCCTTTGAGGGTGGCGGCATTTACGAGCGTGCACGCGTTGAGCCTCTACTTCGTGAGTCGTGTCCTCTTGAACCTTCTCGCATGCCCTTTGCCTGGATTCGCTGCGTTCCTTACGAACGAAGCTTCTTTCCTTTGAGGTTACTATATGTGGAATCGTGTGATTGTCAGGCTTATCACAGACTTGATCACTGCGGACAGGGTGATTCGGTTGGCGGAGATCTGTCCAGAGTATATTTTCTGGGATTCAAGGGTGACTCGAGGACGAGCAGAAAGGAAGGCACGAATAAGCTCGAGATACCTGCTGCGGATGCGGCTGACGCACCGTTGGTCGACCGTTTGAAGCAGAATGCAGGAGGACAGCAGACAACGGCACGGTGAAAGGCGACACTTTGTATCTACAATAGGGGTATATCCTTTTCAGATCTGAGAGCTCTTTCAACATCCTCATCCTCATCCTCATCCTCATCCTCATCCTCATCATGTCATCCGACGCTATCCCTCCCTACGACGAGGAGAGAATGAGCCTCGGTATGCTCGTAGAATCAGTGGCAGAGCCCGAATCAGAGCCTCCCGACTCAGGCTCCGATACGGCATCAGAGATGGCGTTTGAGCAATTATTGGAGCTGCTTTCGGTGGACAGTTCCTCAGACGACGACGACGACGACGACGACGACGCAGATATCATCTCCAGCTTTGCACACCCATCCATGTCTGACCAAGATATTTTCGAGTGGCAGGAAAGCGTCTCCGCCGAGCCTGGCACACCGCTCGCCGATTTGATCATTCACACCACACGGGTACCCGTGCACTTGCAGGCGGAGATGCCAGGACGTTACCGGTGGCCGGCGTTGCGTACCCACTTGGTGAGCCCTGGCCCACCTTCCATTCTTCTCGGCAGTCTGATGCATCTCGTGTAGTCCCATACAGTGTCTGGCCCCGATTGTTGGATAGGTCTCTCCATCGGGGAGTCGCCGACCGATGTCTCGTTTAGACATTTTGGAATGGTACAGTGGAGCCATACCCCGTATATCAGCTTCGGCTCGCAGTACACGTTGCCGCGGACCTTTCGATGCTCCCGCGCACCCCTGGGTTCGCTTAACGGAGTATCACAGTGCAGCACAGCTGAGCCGGGGGGAGCTGGCACGGTATTTTACCCTCATTCGCTCTTACCATTACTCTCATCGTGAATAACACAAACCTCGGTTTGTGATGCGATGTAGCATCATCCTCATCCAGAACAAAGTAATTTCAGTAACCGATCAGGGCACTACATCATCTGTAACATTACAAGGACATGAGAAGAAACTAATAAGAGACCATGATCAGTAACACGGCGTATGAATCCATATTTTTTTAATCGCTTCGACCACTAGACCGACTTTCGTTGGTGCTGACAGACATCGAGGACCCAGCCGAGCCCGAGCGTGAGCGAGCATGACCCCTGGACGGCTGCGGTGACACCGAAAGTTCTCGTCCTCTCCTCTCATCTCGACTATCATCACTGCGCGGGGGAGGGGAGCGGTCATCACGAACCGGAGACTCGCTCCTGTCACGTTCTCGCCGCGGGGGTGGCGAATCGTACCGGTCACGGTCACGATGCGGGGACGGAGAGTGCGAGCGGCGTCGAGGCGGAGAGATAGAACGTTCCAGCACTCGACGAGGCGGGGGCGAACGTCGGCGTGAATACACAGGCGAACGGGGGCGACGGCGGCGAGCCGGATCAGGTGATCGTGACCTCGACGGCGATCGTGACGGCAATCGCGTTCGCTCATACGCCGCCTCGCGACGACGCGGCGGGGATGCCCTCCTATACGACTCTCGCCCTGCCCTCTCTCGATGGGGCGGCACAGGTGGCGGCGGCATTCTCTCCCTTCTCTTCAACTCATCCGCTTCGCGCTCCCGTCTCATTCGATCATGCTCCCTCCTCCTCAGCCGATCCCGATCCCGCTTCTCCGCCTCCCATCGCTGACGCTGCTCCTGCATCATTGTCCGCTCTTCCTCCCGTTTTCTGTCTCGCTCCTCACGCTCGATGAGTCGGACCCGCTTGTTCTCTTCCTGCTTCTCACGATCAAAGGCCTCGCCTTCGGTATAGTCTCTGCGTGTACCGAGTGCATGAGCCATCTTGTCCAGCTCGGCTTTTTTTGCGGCAGCAATGGCGTGGGTGTCGGATGACTTTAGATTTTTGGCAGAGGTTGCGAGCGAGGCAAGGTTTGCGAGAAGTTCTTCACGCAGCGCTGCCACTTTGACTTCAATCTCTGTTTCCTCAAGTCTGTTCAAGAAAAGAGGGGGAAAAAAGGAAATTGATTAGCGGCACGAACAAGGACAATGAAGAACACAGAAAAGAGGGAAGAAAAGGGAAAAAAAAAAAAAAAGGGTTGAACATACCCATCGTCCTCGAGCTTCAACTGCAACTCCAAACATTTGACCTCTACTTTTCGCTTTCGCTCGTGCTCTAAAATCCCTTCGTCGGGCTCCCTGTGTTTGGGAGGTGCGACGTCCCACGCCGCAGCGCGCTCAGCGGCGGTTTCGTGCGTCCGGAGGATAGACAGGTTGCGTTGGACGTAACCATTCGTACCGCTGGTTAAAAAAATTATGAGACACCCGTGTTCAAACACATTGTGGTGTTGGGACGTACCTTCCGCGGGGAGTTGACAACCCGATTCCGTTGAACATGGTGGTTGAATGGTTAGGTGGAGTCGCTGACTAAGGCGATGGAGCGTACAAAAGGACGGTGGCGGTGCTGACTTGGAGTGCTAGGATCTACCAAGTTGTACTTGGACTTGAATCGTGTAGGTAAAACCCCTCTTCGGGCTCGAACTTCCACTGGAAACTACCCGCCCAGACTCTGGCCACTGACTTGCAGTTTCATTGAATACAATAGATCTCAAGGGCCTATGGAAGACCTAGCGTGGTAAGTACACCCGCACATAGCAGACGCATCAGCACTTGCGGGTGCTTTGTGAAACGCTTCTCGTATCGCGGTCGTGTGCGCTCAATTTCAATCCTGCTGTACTTGACCCTTCCTTTTCCATTCCATTCGAGACTGGGGAGTAGTCAGCTTGTTATCTATTCGACCAGGTCGTTAGGCCTGCAAAGGTCACCTGGGGCTCAGGAAGATATCTATTACGGCATCATAGTCTCTCCAGTCTGAGGCAGAGTCGCATCCAATTCCAAGAAATGCTGCGATATACAAGCGGGTCTTTCTTGCGTATCTTCAACGATATATTCCACCCCCTCGAGTTCGACTTACAATATCCGCCCACGAAGCTATGGCGCGGACAGTGATATCGTCAACAGTTTTTCCCCGAATGCCACTCCATGCTGAAAAAGATAGCACGCCATTTCCCGCTCGAGAATGTGTCCGATTCATTGGTGAGTTCAATCTTGGACGGGATATTCCTGACCGAGAAAGCTTGTAGCGAATAGTCGACGATGACGACGATGCACAGTCGGCCTCCGTGGGACATGGACGATCCAAATCTCCGGGTTGAATGATGGCGTCCATCGTCCCAGGCCATCATACTACTTCGCAGATGAAGAAAACGAAATGGATGAACACACCCTCGTATATCGTCTCCGATATGCGCGACGTCTGTCCGTTCAGCCGCACAAACACCACAAGACACTGGAGCCTGGAGCCTGGAGCCTGGACTCCGATGTGTCTTGCCATCCTAGCACAGGCAACTGTGGTCCGACTCCGCGGTCGATTCTTATGAGTATGCCTGCCTAGGTCATCTGGTTGTGGATGAACTATTTCGACGGCAGCTGCCAGGCCATCAATGCGATGTCGAGGTTGAAGCACAGCCAGATCCAAACCATCTGATTCAGAAGTAAAGCATACGGCGTGATTTTGCGTAGAAAGACAGAAAATAAACGACTTCAGACACTAAGTGAACAGAGATCTACTTGGACTCGTCCTCCGCGCGTATCCTACCGCTTCCGCCTCGCACTGCTTCGCGTCGCAACCGTCCCGCTCCCGATTCCGGTAACGGACGCCTTCGAACCGGTGCTTTTCTGTCCCTTCTTTATAGGCGACGCGGCTTCGTTATGGTCCGGCGAAACTGACGACGCTGTCGAGAGCCTCGATGACCTGCGCGGAGGCGTCTTCACCTCGGACGGCCGTGGCTTTCCCTTGCCCTTTGCGGGAGCGGCAGTCGCAGTCGCAGTCGCCCTCGCCGGTCCCGTCATTTTGGCACTCGGTTTCGACTTGGTAGGCGTGGCCGTAGACGCGCCGACGTACCCCGTGCTTCTCGTACGTCGTGAGGAGCGCGAGGGAAGGGGCGCGATCGCGTCGTCTTCTTCCTCCTGCTCGTCCATTTCCGTATCTTCATCGCCGTCTGTATCCGTGTGGTCCGCGTCCTCTTGTTCGTGCTCGTCATTGTCTTCGTCCATCAGTGCGCCGGGTATAGTCTGACTCGAGCTCAAGCTCGGCCGGCTTGAAGAAGTCCCCTCTGTGCGTGTCGGCGGTCGACTCGTACCACCGGCGGTACCGGTAGTCGTGGTGCTCTTCGAACTGCGCTGGGGTTGAGAGCGAGCAGAAAACGAAGAACGCGAAGGAGTCTGGGCTTGTATTCTCGTGCGCGTGCTTCGGCGGGGTGAATGAATGGGTGTGGTCCACGACGCCTGATCGTCCTGATCATCCTCATCTTCATTTTCATGTTGATGATGCCGGTCCTCGTCGTCTTCCTCCTCATAGTGGAACGCGCCGGGCGGTGCACGCAGTTTACTCGTCGTAGTGGAATTGACGCTCATGCTCATATTCTTGACGTCACCTTCGCGAGGGGGCAAGACGCGAGCGCGAGCCGGCGGGGAGACATACGGAGCATGTCCATTCCCGCTCGCACTCTTCTTCCCATGCCTACCTGCGCCGCCATTCTGTACCCCATGCCTACTCCTGCTGAATACGCTGAACCCAAGCTCCGCTCCGACTCCATGGTCCTCGCCCATCGCCTTGTCAGTGTGGCGCGATTGCAGAGTAAGGTCTGCGGCACCGCTTTTATCGTACGTGATGAAGTTCCCAGCGTCGTCTTCGTCCTCATCGGTCGCAGCTTCCTCATCTTGTTCCTCTCCGCCCGACTCGTCGCCGTGGTCCTCTTCGATGATCTCGACATCAGACCCAGATCCCATGCTCACGTCTTCGCCATCACTTTCGCCTTCCCGTGCCTTTCCGTTTCGTTGCGCCTTGTCGATACCCTGCCCTGCGCTCTTGGCGGTGGTGGAGTTGGCCAGCGCGCTTCCCCCATCCGGCGGCGCTCTCGCTGCTGGCGCCGACGGTGGCTTATAGAATGCATTAGGGGCAGTTTTTGCGCTTCCCGCAGTGTCGAAAAGCGAGACACGGGTGGCGGGTTTCACAGCGGCACTCGGCCCACCCGCTGCACTCGTAGAAAACAGCGTCTTGCCCCGCTCTATGATCACACCCCTGCCCGTGCTCACGCCTGTGATGGGGGGTATTGGCGACCCAAACGCTGTGAACTTGGGTGTCGGTGGTGCTTGGTGCCCGGAAGCTGGCTGCGGTCGGGGTACACGCGATGCAAAGGGTGACGCGGACGACTGGTTCACCCTGCTCATTGTAGACACTGGAACCGGCACCGGTGTCGCCTTGCCTGCAAAGCCAGCGCCGAAGACCGACGACGAAACTGAAACCGAAGTGGACGGAGCGGGCGATCCTATACCTGTCCCGACGTCTTCCCAGCTCGCGCTCAAGCTCAACTCGGTCATCAGGGGTCTCTTCCCAGCAGAAGTCCCCTGTCTCGGCGTCAACGGCGACGAAGCGTTAGCCCGTACGCCCGTGGCGACTTTGCCTATCTCGTCTTCTAGTAGGGTTCGCTCCGCGGGCGGGAGGGTTGCAAAAAGGTCCTGAATTATCGACTTTCGGTCGATCGAGTCCCGACCAGATGAAGTCGTTTGGAAGGCGATACTTGAGGCGGATGGACCACTTGCAAGAGAGGGCGAAACGGAAGAGAATTGGTGGTCGAGTTTGATCGCGTGAACGTAGTCCCCGGACTGGATCGCACGCACACAAAGCAGGTCCTGCAATATTGGTATCGCTTGTAAGGATAGCACAGGGCCGGATGGCGTGGCTGCATTAACACCGGACAAGGACGAGGACGTCGAGAAGTGAGGGGGGAGGGCGAGTATATGTAGAGAGGACTGTTCATAAGATGAGAGTGGGAATGCGAGAAGTTGACCGAGGGGTTCTTGCTTCGGTGTTGCTAATGTGATTCCGTTTGCATTAGTTGGATGCCCTGAACAGGAAGACGATTCAGAACGGAACACGCACGCATCAAACACCAGCCAACTATCTTGCGGAGTAACCTTTCCCTGGTATCGCTTCCTTCGGGAAACGACTTTTGGTATGCCCATGCGTCCATGAACGACAGTTGGGCGAGTGAGAGCGCGTAGAGGTCGATATCATCGGGCTCGGTGAGCAGGGGTTTGGCAGTGCGGACGTATTTGACAACGAGCGCTGCGGTAGCAGGGGCAGTGCCGCTGGCAAAGGAAGCGGGCGAAGACGACAGAGCGAGTGCTTGCAGAATTTTGGAGACATAGTCTCTATTCAGACGGGCATCCGAGAGTATGGAGACCGCTTTCTAGAGGCGAATGAATAAAAGTAGCTGAGTAGAAACCCAGAAAATGGAGCGATTCCAAAGGCAAAACGTACAGCAAGGTGAGTGCCCGCGTCCAACAACCAATACGCATCTGCCAACACCGCAAACTGGGGAGCTATGCATCGATCTTGTAAGTAGCGAGCATCCCAACCGGGGTTGGCTTCCTTTGGATCCGTGTCCCAAGCCCACTTGAGAAGGATATACACCAAGCAGTCCTTCTTAAGGGTGTCGTAGACACTTTCATCGATTGCATCGAGGAGTTTGCTCAGGGCCGCCCAGTCGACTGGAGGGAAGAGCATGTCGGGACTGCGTATGCCACCGCGAATGAGGAGGACGTCAAAGATGAGCAAGTCGAACATGCGTGCCCGACGAGACTCGATGGACTGTATCTTGTGTGAGGTAAACGGGAAGGCACCGGGATTGGAGCCAGCGACTGGGGAGAAGCGTGGAAGCCAGTCGTCCACGTTGGACGCGGCCATGGCCTGGTGAGAGTACTGTGATATGTGCATGGGATCAGTGTGGGGAACGGCGACGAGGACGAGGAACGTACGACGTCCATGATATGTGCTCGGGTTTGACGACGGCACCTGGGGATGTCTGAACAATGGTCGGGATTCGGTTAGTTCCGACCACGCGTCGCTGATGTAATACTTCCGAGTCCCGACATGCATGATCGTCCGAGGGCATCAGAGATTGACTGACGCTTCTTGGCCAATCGGGGCACTCGTGCATTTTTTTCGTAATGGTTATATGATGAACCAAGCATATGGCTGCGGAACATTCTTTTTCGACCTGCAACAGCTTCTCATCGCAATCAAGTCGTCATGATAGTACGTTTGTTTTGATCTCCACCCTACAAATTGCAGACAGGACGGAAGATTCACATTGACAAAGACTATTATCTAGCAGACTGTTCTCGTTCCACCCTCGTAGGAGCTTTACTGCGTAGCCTCCTCTGGAATCTAACTACGGGCAGCGTACCCCACAGACCTTTACTCCACCCTAACATCACACCAATTAGGAGATCCCATATCTCGATCATATGAAACAAGCTTACAGCGTAGCAGCAATCGTCCTCAGTAGGTTTAGCAACATCCTCAGAAGGGACACTGCGCTTCTCGTAGCAGTACCGAATACCCTGTCATATTGATAAGTATGTGTTACTTGTTGACCTGCGAGATTGGACTTACACCCGGCAATGTGGTACATCCATCACTGGTAGATTCGGTAGGCAAAGCGTTGACAACGGCAAACGCAGCCAAGCCAGAGAGGATAGCAAAGAAAGAGAAACGCATTGTAATCGGATTAGAACTGGAAGACTGGAGGTAAGCTTGAGTGCCTGGTGGACCAGGGCAGTTAACAGCAAGTATTTATACCTTTCCACAGAGTGGTCAGTGCGCAATATCGACTAACGGAGAAAGCATGTTAATCGGGTGCAAGCACCGAACAGAAGTGGAGTGATCATGAATCCCTTTAGATTCCCATGCTAACTCACGTTCGTCAGGCGCATCTGTCTTCTTGGGTATGTTATGTAACATGAGATGAGCATTGACATGTTCCTTCAGGTCTGTTGTCAACTTTGAGCCCCTGGACGCGCTGACATAGTGTTTGGGCCCTTTTGAGATACACAGAATTCCCTGGTCGTTGGCTTACGAGGAATGGGGAGCATATGTCAATGTGTTGACTTTGGTGAACCGGGGATGATGAACCCGGATATTTCGGTTACGCAACACGTCTTCCGACATTCTGACCTCGACCGATGCATGCTCATTGGTCAATTACTTGGTGCTTAGACTCATCGGGACTCCATATGCATGCTAGTGCCTCGACAAAGATTTCGCCCTATTCCTGTCCGTCCCCGGGGACACCAATGACCAGAAGCGAGTTTGGACCATGCGCTCTGAATTAAACTTTTGAGGGAGCCGATCAGTACTCTGTATGAAATCTAGTTGACGAATTTGATACTGACCCCTCTGTCCCCAGGCCTGGAGCGCGCGACATTTGGATTTAACCCAATCCTCTTCCGACTCAGAGTTTCGCTTGAGAATCCCGCCTTCGTTCAAATCGTGCTGGATCGCACTGATACTTGCCAAGTACCTCCTTTGAGTTTAAAATTTCGCGTTCGGTACGCATCAGTGGTCTCCTCATGTTATTATCCCTGCTACATAATTACGTGCACATTTTTCTAGGTCTATTGGGATCCGATCAGTGGCCACGCACCGTAAGCTTCGTTTTCTCCATTCCTCGGAAGGATTGATTACATCTTGCAACCTACCGAAACAGGGAGTCTTGAAGGTTTGTCGGTTAAGTCCTGGGGCACGCCAAACAATATGACGGAACATCTTTATCCAGGGTAACGGTTGGAACGTTAACAATATTATCACCACCTGCTCTTTGGGAAGCACAGGAGATATGTCGATGATATCCATAGTACACAATTTCTCGTTCTTCAATCAAACACATCAAGTATTGGACTGAGTATTGTGGATGCCGATGATCAGGAATAGATTTGTTTAGCAAGTAAACGAGTATAAACCAAAAGCTGAGTGTACTGGTCTAACGTTTTGAATCTAGCTGCAAGTAATTCGGCACTCTGATCAATGGGCTATCATTCACCCGAGTGGCGGCCATTCGAAGCACCCGAGAATGGATCCTCGCCCCCATAAGCGATATGAGCTACTATGTATCTAGAATCGTCAAGCGACAACGTTGCACACATCTGCAAAGCCATCGAGTAACGTCACTGCTGGACGACTCTCTGCCGCCGCCTGAAGGCCTATCTGAGAATTTTGATTGGTGAACTCCACTACCGTTTTACAGACTAACTAAACGGGGCACCATTCTGAAGTCGAACGGCTCGCTTAATCCGCTGATGCACCTTCTTTGCAGCTGAGTCGTAGTGCGCAATATCGACTAACGGAGAAAGCATGTTGATTTGGTGCAAGCACCAGACAGAAGCCCTGAGGGTGATCATTTGGATTCCCGTGCTAACTCAAGTTCGTCAGCCTATCTGTCTTCTTGTGCGTTACACCGAATATCATTGAACTTGAAAAAAATACAAGGCTGCTCCAATAACAGGCGATCTGCCTCAGCAAACTGGATGCGTCGGTAACCATCGGTAACCACTCGGGTACCATCGGATACCACCGGATACTTCGAACTGGATTGCTGAAGTGGTTGACAGTGCGTTCTTTGTCATGCATGGACGTCCAATGGACCAATGGTGATCTGTTCGGCAAACGCATTCTGGCTGCCAGTGTGGTCTTGTCGCTAACTTTAGATTGTCCACATTGTTGACGTAAATAGGTGGATCAATTTTTGCTTCGACCCGTCAGACTAAGAGGACGCCCGGTGATGGCTCCTGGATTATTCTACCTTGACAGTTCGCACACAACCACAATACGTCGAGAAGAACCTGGAGAAATCGATGAGAAAGCGAGCATCCTGCGTCCCAACATATGTAATTATTGGGGGCATGCATTTCATTCCCGGATGAAGCCATATATGATATGATAGTAACAGACTCACCTGTGTGCGCAAGACGTCGTAAATGACGGACGACTGCTGGTAAAAAGCTGGACTCGGAGAACACAGACAACACTGCTGTCCCATACGGCCCCTCGGGTACTGCACCTTTGGCATCTTTGATCGAGAACCCGCGCTTGAACTTTGCTTCAAGAGAAGAGAGCATAGCAACAAGCTTCCTGCAAGCTTGTTTGAGCACTGGTTGCGGAGTGATGGTGCCATCTGTCCGAATTTTGAGGAGGTAGAGGCCTTGGCGTGAGTGTGAAACCTTGTGGCCTGCGAAGAGGACTTGGGGGTATCGATAGCACTCGGCTACAAATACGTAGGTTGACGGAACGGGGATTAAGATGCCAATGGAGAGGACAGAGACGAGCGTGGTATGTACACTCGGAGCGTGTTACTCAACGTATGATCCTGCTCGGCATTGAGCATGGGAGCGATTGGGATTTTGGTGTCTTTTTGTTACTTCGACTCCGAGAGGGCATCATCCATTCAAAATGGGGCACAGGGCACATACAGTTCCTCACCATCTTCGAGAACGTATAACTCGAATCAACTTGATACATTCATGATGGGTGTTCACCGCAAGTTGCGCTCTGGAATCTCGAGTAGTCTCATTCAAGATCGTGCAGGAGTTCATCAACCAACTCGAGGACAAAGTCAACGTGGCCGATAATTGTTGAGGCACTGAGAAGGCGACATGGAAGGCGATGTTTGTGGAGTGGACACCTAGAGTAGATAGCTTCTGATGGGGTTGATAATTTCATGCTGTCCTCGAGTCATCGGATTGGATGGATGACCTTGGCATGGGTGTTCCTTTTCCTCAGACTCGTACCAAGGTTCACCAATGTTGTTCTCATGGCCTCAAGGCCTCATAAATATCGTCGATTTTTTTGTGCGCCCCACAGATCGATCAACTCGCTGCAAGGTTCGTTTCGTCAAAGGCATGCAGACCACCAGTATTTCCGCAGAAGGCGGTACCAATCCACGACACCCGACAGTCCGATCCAGCGATGATCGTGTTCGGATTGACCACGACGTCGAATTGAGCGACCTTGCGCGCAATGTCTCTGCCTCCCACACTCCAAAACCGACCCCGGGTGCCGCCAATCACGCCATGATTCAAACCAAGGCACAGCGCCTCCATGCACATATCCAGTTCGCGACCCTCTGCTTTACGCTATACCTCGCGGGTTGGAACGACGGGACGACAGGTCCGTTGTTGCCGCGAATTCAAAAAGTCTACGACGTGGGTGTCTTCGTGAATCATAATCTTGCCTGAGGCCCTGCGTGCTGGGGGACGTCGATCGTGTTGAATATTGACGTGCACGCGTGGACAGGTCAACTTTGCGGTGGTATCCCTAATTTTTGTGTTTGCTTGCACGGTGGGTGTCATCTCGGCTCTCGATCGGTGTCGGGGGTGACGAGACTCGGATTGTTGATGGCAACTGGAAAGGGTTTTTTGATAGGCGCGTTCTCGAATGTGGTGTTAAATGATCGATATGGTTTTGGAAAGGTCGTTTTGTGTCGCTCTGACGGTGGTCTTGGGATGCTGACGCGCAGCACCTGAACGATAGGTCATCGTTCTCGGTACGTCTACACTCGGAGGTCTTTCTTCCTACCAGGAAGCAAGAGGCAACGACGGATTCACCGTGTTCGCTTTCCAGGATCTGTCCTTCAGGTGATTGGGTATACCATCGAGGCTGCCGCTTTACCTTTTCCAGCGTTCATCTTCGGGTATGCCATCAATGGCATCGGCATGGCGTTGCAGGTCCGTCCGTTGCTCGTGTTGGGTGGTCTCTTCTGTCGCTACACTCCCTTCTAGGACGCTCAGGCAAATGGTTTCGTAGCTAGCTTCAAGGACCATGCAGAAACCAAGATGGGAATCTTGCACGCAGTATGTCGATACGTTTGTTCTTCTCTCCATCGAACCCGGCTGAATGAGTAGGCTTATGGTATGCGGTGTCGTGCATTCCGTCCAAGCGGGATACTCACATGTTGAATGTCGAAGGTGCTGGAGCACTGTCGTCCCCGCTCGTTGCCACGCAATTTGCTCAGCTTCCACGCTGGTCTTTCCATTACCTCGTGTCGCTGGTTGTCGCGTTGATAAACACCGTCCTCTTAATTGCCGTCTTTCGCTTAAAGAGCCAGGATGGTCTGTTTCTACCATGGCTCCGTTGTATTCGTCGCTCACATTGCTTGCAGAGTGCTTGACTCAGATCGGACAGCCCGCAGGGGAGCAGAGTGAGAGTGAAAACAGTCACTTCAGACAGATATTTGCATTGAAGGATGTCCACCTCCTTGCGGTGTTCATTCTTGTCTATGTGGGCATCGAGGTTACTCTTGGAGGTATGTCTGTTACGACGATGTCTCTGCATCCTGTGCCGGATTCACAATAATGTTCAGGTTGGATTGTAACGTATATCATCGACGTCCGTGGCGGTGGCCCATCGTCCGGGTATATCTCATCAGGATTTTTTGGAGGTATGTCGCACCCGGAAGAGTCCAACTCCATCCACCTATACGTCAACGAACAGGTCTGATGACGGGCCGTGTCGCCTTATTGTGGATCAACCAGAAGGTATGTCTTCTCTGCATCTGCTGATTTACCTTGTCATACCTAGGCCCTTTCAGGTGGGAGAACGGAGGGTTCTATTCATTTACGGACTTTTTGCGATCGGATTGGAGTTGGTCGTCTGGTTCGTACCATCGCTCGTCGGCGGTGCGGTGTCTGTTTCGATCATTGGTGTCCTACTGGGACCGATGTATCCAATCACGATGAACCACGCTGGACGCGTGTTGCCAGCTTGGCTGTTGACCGGTAACGTCCTTCGTCGAATCTCTGCACACAGAACCAGGTACTCACGCGGACATGGTAGGTTCGATTGGATGGATTGCTGGATTTGGTCAAGCAGGGTCAGCATTGTTACCTTTCATGACGGGCGCGATTGCGTCTAAGTCGGGCATCAGCTCCTTGCAGCCCCTGTGAGTGTGAGAGTCTCTGTTGACCGGGCCGTTCTGACGGGTCGTGTATAGGCTGGTGGCAATGATGGTATTCATGATGGTCCTCTGGGCGCTCGTCCCTAGCAAAGATTCACGGCGCATGGATTGATGATGCGACATGACAACCAGATTTCATCGAGGGTATAGAGTCTAGACGTGTACTGATACGCGACGTGAAACCTTTATGCACTTGCCTTGTTTCTGACGTGACACTCCGGAGAAACTCGGAACACCACCCCAGTCAAAGAGAAGCAGCATCACCCCCTTATCCGAAACACTCCATTGCAATCATCGGACCTTCGTCCGCGGGTAACGGGAATGTGTTAAGGCGGATGAGGCCTCGCGTCTGCACACACGAGGACTGTCTGGCGCTAAGCCGCACCCTCCGCCACTCCCTCCCCGCTCCTCCTCCCCCCAAGTTAAACAACGCCACAAGCATACCCGACGGATGTTGGCATGGTAAGAAAAATACCTTTTTATTGGAATCGCTGTTGAACACCCTGCGCCCGCTGAATTTCAGTCGGACGCCGTCAATGGGGAACGTCGAAGCGACTTTCCAGACTAGTCCATTGACAGCGAACCCGAAAACGACTTGTTCCGAATCGTATTCGTCATCCGTCCCTCTCGTTGCGTGCCGACATTCACCTTACGACGTTTGTGCTGGACGGCTCTCACTGGGTGCAACGACGATTCCAACGGATTTCTGTTACCCGAGGATACAGCGAGTGTATCATGTATGCTCTCTCGTTTAGGTGGGTGATAGGCCTGAGGTGCTATTTGTCCGGGTATAAACCAAGGTAAACCCAAAGCGCGATCTAGTTGTAATTTCCACTCTACCGTGTACTTTTCATTGGCATAGACATACCAAACATCAGTAAGGGTTCCGACAACGAGAGAGAAAGAGACACGCATGCGTGAGTCCCTGCAAGTAGATTGGGGGGGTATTCGGCCACGAGTCTGAGCTTAACCAGGCTGCGCCTCGACATTTTCCCACGGGTCTTGACCCATTTCCATCGTCAGCCAAATATGTCGCGACCGCAATCTCTCCGCACGCCGTCCCAACCGACGCTCCCGTCTGCCCGCCCAACCTACCGACGCCCGCAACAGCCCCGCATCGCACCCCACACTCGCTCGCCAACGACACCCAAACACAAACCTGCGACAACCGTCACCGGTAAACCCCTCCGCACCTCAAAGACAACAGAGAAACTCGTTCTCCTCCCCTCCGCACCACAGACAAAGCCACTCCTCGTCACTCCAGGTCATGGTTACCCCGGCGCAGAAGAGGAGAATGTCCTCGGCTACGAGACCGACGCCGGCCTCGTCCGCGAGTACAAGAGCGCCGCCGAGCGCATGTCCAAGGATCAGAGGGAGAAGGCAGGTTACAACCGCATCACGGCCTATTGTCTCGCAGAGGGAATGAAGATGAAGCTTCTCGCCGGGTTTCTCAAGCGGGAACACAACGTACAGCCGAGGGTGTTTGACGAGGCAATGTATGTGGTTAGTGTCGCCCTCTTTCCGGTGGGCAGCATCGCGTGAGATTCATATGGCTATGATGCCCGTGATAAGATGTACCATTTGCCGCTCTTGCCGGGTTACTCCCCATCAACGACTGTTCGGTCCTCGACCGCGTTCACGAAGGCACACCTCAGTCGCCTCTCGGAGGCAGAAGAGAATGGTTACCAAGGGTCTTACTTCGCCACCCCTCGCCCACGGTCGCGTGAAGAAATATCGAGGCAGGAAGATGATGGGTATGTCACAGAGGGCAGGGAAGGCGGTTATGTCACTGAAGGTAGTCCCGTCGAGACGAGAACCAGAAATTCCTCTCGCACACTCATGGTCACCACAGTGTCTGAGGCTGAGGCGGGCGGTGAGACAGAAGTAGATGGTGGGTTCGTCGCCGACGCTGCGGGGGAGATGGAGGTAGAACATGACCTCCCCCGGGAGGGAGAGGAACTTCAAACACCCGTGGTTTACCAAGCTTCGCCGCAACAAGGCCCTGAACCAGAGTCAGAGGAACCGATTGCCGAGGTCGTCTTTTTCGCCTACGGTGTTGCGGTGTTTTATGGGTTCAGTGAAGCCCAAGAACGAAGTATCATCGACGACCTTGCAAACGCCGGCATTTTCCGTCGTATGATAAAGGAGGGCGACTGGGAGATCGAAGAATGTCATTTTGCTGTACGTTCGCGGGCTACATGCGCTGACCATTCTCTTCGGTAGAGTGGTAATAATGTCACATCCAGATTGATTCATCCATCGCCCGTCCAAGGATATACAATGATTTCTTTAGTACGTCCTTCCCATTTCTTCTCAGTTCAAGTACGCTCACCATTCACTCAGCATTCAAGTCTTCATCTCACCTTCTTAAGCTCTCCGTTGCACACGCCCTCGCACAGTCCACCCTACTTGGGATGTACGAGACCACTGCTTCCCGCGTCCTCTCAGACCCGCTCGCGCTCTCGATTCCACGCCAACTCGCCGAGTCCGGCGCACTCTCCCTGAAGCGTAAGGACGCCCTCCGGTTGACGGGTCGATTGTTCAAACTTCGCCGCGATGTGAACCTCGTGTCGAACGTCCTCGACGTGCCCGAGCTCTTCTGGACTGAAGCCAGTCTTGGTGGGCTATACGAGAGCGTGAGAGAGTACATGGAGGTCGAGGTGCGTGTCAGGACGTTGAACGAGAAGCTGCTTGTCGCGAGCGATTTCGTGCGTGATTTCGTTCCTTACTTTCTGGCCGTCCCCTGATGTTACGTGTGCTAGCTTGACGTGATACACGATCATCTAAATAACAGTGCCATGGAACGGATAACCTGGATTGTGATATGGTATCGTCTGCATGTGTTTGCTTGTCCGTTTACCGACATTGTTCTCCCTTGTTAGGCTTATCATTCTCGTCATTTTCGTCGAAGTGGTGAGTTTTTATTTTTTTGTTGTTGTGATGAACGTTGATGTTCATAATGTTGTTTGTTCAGGGTGAAGTGTTTGCCCGCCTTGTTGTGCATACACCCGTGCCTGCGGACGGCTCTGGTGTTGGACGCGCCGTGGTGAAAGGGTTGATGCCTCGTGGAGGTCTGGTGAAATTGCTCATCAGAGTGCTTGATGGTGTCAAGCGGTCGTAACGAGGATGCAAGGGAACGCTTCGTTCGCCAAGTTGATGAGCTTCTTGGTGGATGCTTGGTGCTCCATTGGCTTGTAGTTCTTGTCTCTCTTATTCCCCCCTTTAGTCACATAAGATCTAGTTTCGATCTCTTGTGGACAGCAGTGTGGTATGCACATTTTTCGCACCTCCTCACTCGCCATGCCAAATCTCTTTGTTATTGCACTACACACTGTAGGGCACACCAACCATACATTAGCCATAATAACACTGGGGTAACATTGAGTTGCTTAGCCGTGGTGCTGGGGGGGCGTCAGCCAGAGTGTAATCGCCTGCAACAGCATTGCCAGCGCATGCGCACCGATTAAATATCAATAGAAAGAAAATACCGACCAGCCGTTGTCGGGGAATGTGTGTGCATTGTAGCAGGTGTCGTAGTCGAAGGCGCTATAGCCTGAGCCAAGACCAGCGTTATCAACGTGGCCTCCACTGCCAGCCGGAAGCGCCCCGCCGCTGCACGCTTCGACTGTGTCACAAGATTAATGACAACTTCCATCCGCACCCGGAACAGGCTACAGACACCGCGTCAACACAAACACAACGGATCCGCATGCAGTGAACGCAGTTTACACAACCAAAAGCGATAGTGCATGCAAGCGCATCGCGGCTGGTATCAGCAGAGGAAAGTCTCCATCCCGACGTCGTAATCATAGATGAGGGAGATGTCGTGGGTTGACGCTTACCTGGAATCGTCCCACTGTGTAAAGGTATTGCAGCATTGCGCGTCAGTCGTCCAACTCTGTCGAGCGGCGAGTAGGAAATTACTAGGAAATTGTGGGGGCTTACAGAGTTGAACTCGGCCCTGCTGAAAGGGGTCTGATCGGACTACCGGTCGTATGTAGAAGAGGATGCATCGCCCGCGCAGCTCGTACCTTGCGAGGTTCATGTAAGATGATTGCACGAGGTGCCGCCGAGGACCGATTCGCTACAGTCATTCACGACAGTCAAGGACTGTGCATTCGCAGTAGCGGCCCGCAGCAGCTAGGGGAAGAAGCGAAGAGCGCAGACATGGGGACATGATTCTCGAGAAAAATCCGATTTGGGCCCAGAGGTGGAAACGAGACTCGCCTGCGCGTCTTGTGCGCTTTCTGGGTCCCTCTCTGCCATTCTTACATGGGCCCTCTTCGTCCGTCCGTTGGAATAGGAAGGTCCCCAGGAGGTACCTCTGCTGGACGAAAGGCACATGGTGCGCAGCGGGGTGGTTGGTAAAATTGATCCTTTCGGCCACGCAGAGTTGATGAGGTTGTCGTTGCAATGAAACAACGACGCAGACGTTGGCCCGCGCCCCTGGCTGATCAATTTTAAGGTCAACGAGCCAGCGACTGGGGAGAAGTGTGCAAGCCAGTTGTCCACGTTGGACGCGGCGACGGCCTGGTGAGGGTCCTGTGATATGTGGATGGGATCAGTGTGGGAAACGGCGACGACGACGAGGAACGTACGACGTCCATAATATGCTCGCTGGTCGGGATTCGGCCAGTTCCACGCGTCGCTGATGTAATACTTCCGAGTCCCGACATGCATGATCGTCTGAGGGCATCCGAGTCCAATTCGAGTCAGAGATTGACTATCATCTTGTAAACCAAGGGCCACAAACCCCATTCGTTGGCACAATTTGGGTGAGACCAAGGTTCGTATTGCGTCGAGCTGATCCTGCGCAGACGAAAATGACTCTTGTTCGTTCGTAGTTGATCATTGTTTCGATACGTCGAATGGCTACCTCCCGGGATTCACATTCGAGGAATGTCGTTGAGTGTCATTGCCCTGACTCCGACCATACACATCGTTTGAAATATGTTGACCATGCCCTTGGTATCTAAATCCGGAATGCCCCAACCGAGGATGTTTCAGAGTCGCACCGAGAGTTGCTCATTCAGATTCGAACCGTTTCATACACTGGACCCTGCTGGTGTGCACAGCCGCTCGCTGGAGGTAACCCTTTAATATCCACGTTGGAAGACTTGTTGGTGACAGCCCCATGCGAATTCCATTAGTTTGGGGCAATGCGACACTCAAGGCTCGATATGGCAGAAATATCGTATGAGAACCACCCGAGAACATGAGGTAACAAAGTACAGGACTCATCAAGGTAAGTCTTTGTCTGGAAGAATATTAGAGAACGACCAGCATGTTTGATTGTTCATTTTGAAGCACAAGGGATGAAAAGGAGACCACAGCCAGAATACATGCGCCGGACACCATTGTCTGTTATCTTTATCAGAAAGATGAGGGAGCTGAGGAAACCGGCCCAGAAGGTCGGAGCAGCCTTTTTTCAAGTTCAGTAATATTTGACACAACACACAGACCCGAAGAACAGCCGACTACCTCCCGGTCCAAGTACGCGAGAGCCGGACAGAATTCTAAAAATCGTTGAAGTTGCTAACTATCAAAGGCATGCTCAATTCTTTGAACTGAACTAGGAATCGTGCAACCGACGAATGAGGATCAGTGAGAGGCATCATTCCATTTTGGGATGTGCTCTAAGTAACGTACGTGTAGCCCTTCGTCGGCGACGGTACAATGTGAACTGAACTAAGACTTAAAGAATTGCATGAACAATTGAAGAATGAGCCTTCCTTCAAAAAAATCGGTCAGATTCTAGGCCAGTGTTGCGTAATCAGAATATCCGGGTTCACATCACCGGTTCACCAGAGTCAACAGATTGACCTGTGTTCCCCCCATTCCTTGTTAGCCAACAACTAGGGAGTGTGTATCTCAGATGGGCCCAAACACAATGTCAGTGGATCCAGGGTCTATATGTAGTGAGAGGGACCCAACTAACTTCAAGTTAAAGGAGAATATTAACGACTCGTCGCATGTAAGGCCAGTTAACGCCCAAGAAGACAGATGGCCTGACGAACTTGAGTTAGCATGGGAATCTAAAGGGATTCATGATCACTCCACTTCTGTTCGGTGCTTGCACTCGGTTGGCATGCTTTCTCCGTTAGTCGATATTGCGCACTGACCACTTTGTAGAAAGGTATAAATACTTGCTGTTAGCTGCCTTAGTCCACCAAGCACTCAAGTTTACCTCCCGTCTTCCAATTCCAATCCGATCACAATGCGTTTCTCTTTCTTTGCTATCATCTCTGGCTTGGCTGCATTTGCCGTTGTCAACGCTTTGCCTACCGAACCTACCGGTGATGACTGCATCGCAGCGGCGGGTGTAAGTCCAATCTCGCAGGTCGACAAGTAATATATACTGATCAATGTGACAGGATGCTGCGGTCTGCAATGGGAAGCGCAGTATCCCTTCTGAGGATGTTGCTGAACCGGCAGTTTCAATCACCATGGAGGTCATCGTACAATCCCCAGCTCAAGTGGCGCAGTGTTAGCAACGCTCTCATGCAGGAGACAGCCACCCGATGGGTAACTTACTCCTGTTCGGTGCTGGGCGCCGGGCAGTGAGTTGGCTGCCAGCAGCGAGGCTCTCTTTCCGACATATTTAGGCTGTTACCAGTTGCAACGACACGAACTTCGAGACAGATTTATATTCCGAGGAAACAAGAAGCCCTACAAAGTTTTTTACGTCGTCTTGAACAACAGTGGCGCGTCGAGCTTGGTTTCTCCGGGGTTGAACGTTGGACCACAACAAGAAGCGGGTATGTAACTGAACCGTACGTGTCTCCTTTACCGATGGCCCGTTGTGCAAGAAGGGGCCAGCCTTACGCTCTAAACTCCCTTGCAGGAACGCCCGGAGTCACTTGGACTCCGACACAGTCGCCGAGCTCAGATAAATGGCAGATAGTAACAGAGTGGTCTTTGTTGACCTTAAGAATCCCGTCTCTGGCGATCAGCCAGGCCTTGAATCACTGGCAGGGCCGTGGGTCAATGTCTGCGTCGTTGTTTCGTTGCAACAACGACCTCATCAACTTCGTGCTGCCGGGGGGATCAAATTTACTAATCACCCCGCTGCACACCATGTGCCTTCGTCCAGCAGAGGTATCACCTGAGTTTCCTGTTCCGACGGACGAAGTGAGCCCATGTAAGGAGTGGCAGACAGGGATATAGAAATGCGTGCAAGACGAGCAGGCGAGTCTCGTTATCACTTCTGGGCCCAGATCGGAATTTTCTCCAGAATCATGTCCCCATGTCTGCGCTCGTCGCTTCTTGCTCTAGCTGCTGCGGGCCGCTACGGCGAATGCACAATCCTTGACCGTCATAAATAACTGTAGCAAATCGGTCTTGCTGTTCACTCCGACAAGCTATGGCACCACCGCAACTACGTCAACGTCGGCGTAGGTGCGTTAGTCGACATGCCCATCAGCACCAACTGGGATGGCAGTGCCGCACGGGCTGCGCGCGCGATGTATCCTCTTGCACGACCGGTAGTCCGACCTGGGACGATCAGACCCCTTTCAGCAGAGCCGAGTTTTACTTGGTAAGCCCCTATCATAATTTCCTCCGCGCCGCTCGACTGACTTGGACGACTGACGCGCAATGCCACAATATCCTCACAGTGAGGCGATTCCAGGTAAGCATCAACCCACGACATCTCTCGCATCTATGGTTACGACGTCGGGATGGAGATTTTCCTTTGCTGATACCAGCCGCGATGCGTTTGCGTGCACTATCGCTTCTGGATGTGTAAGCCTCGTTCACTGCATGTGAATTCATTATGTTTATGTTGATGCAGTGTCCAGCCTGTTTCGGGTGCGGATGAAAGTTGTTATTCACCCTGCTGCTCGCCTGTCGGGCCGTACAGCGGTGGAGCGCCTTTGACCAGTGACGGTGGCGGCCATGTTGATGACGCCAGTCCTGGCAGAGTTTAGAACCATTCTGGCGTGCACAGCTGCTCACTGAAGGTAACCCTTTCACTGTTCCGGGACATAATATCCACGCTGGAAGATTTGTTGATGATAGCCCCATGCGGATTACATCACTTTGAGGCAATGCGACAAGCATGGAAGACGAAAATCAAGGGTCGACACGGCAGAAATTCATACGAGAACTGTCCGAGAACATGAAGTAACAACTACAGGACCTATCAAGATAAGTCTTTGTCTGGGCAAATATTGGAGATCGAGGAACTGCTTGTTGGGTACCCTTTTTGATGAAATACCTCGGGACCTGGTTACCTCTACAACTGCCTGGTGCAGACTTGACTTGACTCCCTTCGACTGAAGATAATAATGCTTGGACTGACGCTTCTTGGCCAATCGGGACACTCATGTATTTTTTTCGTAGTGATTATATGATGAACTAAGCATAGGCTGCGGAACGTTCTTTTTCAACCTGCAACAGCTTCTCATCGCAATCAAGTCGTCAATGATATATGAATTGCTGACAGGACGGAAGATTCACATTGACAAAGACTATTATCTAGCAGACTGTTCTCGTTCCACCCTCCGTAGGAGCTTTATTGCGTACCCTCCTCTGGAATCTCACCACGGGCAGCGCATGCTACAGACCTTTACTCCACCCTAACATCACACTGTCCATATCCCCGCGATGACATAAATACTCCCAGACGCAGCGCAAAACATCTGGGCAACGGCAGTATTCGGATCGATGGCCTCGAACGTCGTGTTTGATACTTACGCAAATACTACGACAAAGTTAGTCCGTAGTGTAGGTACTACAATTTTTTTTCTTCGCTAGAGGGCAAACAGCATGTGCCCAAGACATGTACTGTATAATCAGTGTACCTTTAGCTCCCCATCGTCCATCTCCTTCATGTGGGTATGCTTCTTGTCAGACAATTCGATTTTCAAGAGATTGGGGAAAGATGGGTAAGGGGTTGTAGTGAGAACGATGCCGAGTGTAGGTGAGTCTTTATGTGACGCATGTATCGTATACACGCCGTTGCACGCGTTTGGTGATAAATGAGGCCTTGGAGGGCAACAGATCGTCGACTCCTGGTGGGATTAATATCGGATCGGGGCAATAGGTTCTGCACGGATGCTGGAGAGATCGACCGCTTGATCGATTGCCTCGTCTATTTCCCCGATGAGAGCGCTGCAGGCGAGCGTCAGATCAATCGTCTTATTCTTGATAGATGGAGGAGGGGAGGAACAGGAAATGAGAAACACATAGAACCAGGTGCGGGAGGATTCTTAAAGGCAAGGAAAATAAAATAAAATCATAGAAGAAAGAGGAAAGGGATCGAGAGAAAATGGCGAGAATAGGGGGGCCTGAACGCACATCATGTCGCCCTTGACGAGGTAGAGTCCGAGTGGGATTTCCTCGACGCCTTCTTCCATGCTATACACGCGCTCCTTGGACTCGGAGAGGACGACGTTGGATTTTTGGTCGAAGCCTGCGAGTACTCCCTGTTTACAAGCGTGTGGGACCGAATTGAGCGGATTTCGCAGGACTCTTGAGAATGAACGAAGGTGACGCACCACGATCGCCCTGCCATCTTGGAGCACGAGCAGTACACGACCTTGCGAAACGAGGGAGGGTCAAGCCACGGAGAGCACGATCGGGCATCTGGAGCTCACGGTCGACATAGCCCTGGAGGCTGGCCATTTTGCACGTACGCGTGCGTGCGTTGTGGAGATGGCGGGTGACGTTTTGTTGATAGCAATGGATAAGACTGCGACGGGATTGCCGCCTGGTGCGTGCGCTGAATACCTCCTAGCTAATCGCACGTTGGCAGGTAGATGTGTCCGGGGTCTTGTCACGGCGGGGGGCTCCGCTACCTTTTAAGACAGCAAAATAACACAAACATTGCAATCAGAAAGATAGTACACAAACTACGTATAGGTCGCTAATTTCAGTGAGAAAGAATGGCATATAAAGTATCGAATACAATTCCGCACAACCGAGAAAAAATAGTACAACAAAGGCGGCAAACAGAAACAAAAAGCCGTTCTTTATGGGATCCATGATCACTCCGCAGGGAAGGTCTTGTCTCCCTCCCACTTGACCACCACATTTCCTCCAAGATGCTGGTGAATGCGCTGCGTCACCTTCGCTTTGAACTCTTTTACCAAGAGCCGCATGTAAGCATTGTTGTAGCCCTGCTTCGATTTCACCTCTGTGTGAAGTGTCTGATCATCATTGATTCCGACCTCCTGAGCCAAAGCCCTCAGGTTGTCGGCTCGCCCCCACCCTGTGTTGACATTCATGTGGATGCTGTTATCGGCTGTGATGATCGATGGACCATGGGCATCAATCTTCTTCTGGGTCGCAAGGGAGCGAGCTGTGATGTGGAATTGCTGCGCGTGAATAGTGATAGTGTTGTTAAGCAAGGCGGAAGCCTTGACAACACAGTTGAGGTGAATGGCCAGCTCGCCCACTCCTGACACGGGCTGCAACCCGCCACGCCGAGTTTGCGCGGCCACGACGACGTACTGGGAGATCATGTTCAAACCAAGGTTTCCGCTCGTTCCTGGGCCGAATTTGAACTCGTCTACGTAGAGGCCTCGGAAGACCTGCTCAGAAAGGAATTGATCAGGATGCTTTTGGGCGAGATCCATTGCAGATTTGAGGTCGGACATAGTCAGAGTGTGGTGGATATGGGGAGAAATGAGGCAAAGGATGAATGACTTGGACGAGAACCTTGGGAAAGCGAGTTGATGGGCTGAAATTCCGTGAGGTATGTTCGCAGCCGGCGATATTTAACGCTCACCGTATGTGCCTAGGCCGTA
>JBBPNB010000032.1:0-73386 GCA_038090635.1 Rubroboletus satanas
CAGTCTTCACGTCATACAAGGTAAACATCCCCCGAGTGATGCATTCAGCTATGTTCATGATGTCCTCCAGGGTGTCGCTTCTGTGACAGATCTTAGTGCTTACCAATGTTATACTGACAAACAGAGCGAGCTCCTTTAGATACTACCCTGGCTGTAACTATCTAGTATAGCACAGTCCAAACTTGGGGCGAAAGTTAAAGGAGTGGAGTGGAGGAACTGTCGTCGATATAATTATCTACGTCTGGGAATCCACCTAACGAGCATCACTCAAGGTCCATTTGCATTGAATCACCCCCCTCCGTATGCTTCGCCCCACTCGACGTTGGTTCACCTTCAACGCTAAGTGACGTGTTGGGCGATAGCTGCTGCAGTGCCTGGTCAGGTGAAGGGTGCCGTGCTGATGGTGGTGAAGGCGTGCGCTGCGCAGCTCGCTTCTTTGATCGTGCTGAGAGGTTAAAAAAGCCACATTTTGGGCAAACATATTCTGTCCAGATGATAGTCAACAGATGGTACACCGCAACTATGCAAGGGGCACTGACGCGTATCTTCCCATACAGTTTCTTTAACAAGCCCGTTATGGGCAAAACATTTCTGACAGATGAGTGCATAGCGTGAAGCAGCGACAGTCGCGGATTGCTCGTCATCATCACCCAGGATCGTATCTGCAAGCTTGTCGTACCAGTGTTTACGTGCAGCTTGGATGGGCTGGGGAATTGCTAAATGGGCTGGTGTGTCAGCATAGCAAGTGACTGGCAGACAGCAGTACACACGGGAGAGTTGCAACACCGGTCCTCGAACCTGTCCATTGGGCGTTTGCACATGTTGCTGCTGTGGCGCAAATGGGGTCTGGGGCACGGAAGGAGGGGGAACGTTTCGCCTCCGCAAGGGTGTGGCCCCTAGACTGTGCGGTGACTGTTCGTCGTACTTCTCAATGAGATTTCGCGTATTGTAATAATTTGTTTTCTTCTTGATCTCTTCTACCGTGTCACGTTGCTTCTTGAGCACCTCCATGAGCGTCTTTTCTAAACGCGAGGAGTGATTGATGGTCAGAGGATAAGTGGACAACGAGGGCCGACGAACCTTCGCGGTTGCCCTTCCACGAGTACCATATCTGCATCATCCTCCGTGCAAACAATATTCTGTAGGATCCAGATATGAGCCTCCTACTAACTGAAGATAATGCCACATACAGAATGGGTCCAACGACCATCCCTGCCGTCCCGAATTTCGATTCGTGCCACGTCGACGGCAACCTCCGCGTATACCATAGACTGACATAGGCAAACCAGATGAAAAACGTCCCGAGCGTGAACTGCAGCGTTGTGCGGCGTTCGCGCAGGCGGATCTCGGCGAGACGCGTCTGACGATTCTGCACGTTTGCTGCGAGTCTAGAAAGGATTGTTTCATAATCCTCAGATTTTCCCTGTTAAACGCGTTGTCTTCTGAGTTTTGAAATTTGAGCTGTAGTGATTGCTGACCTTTCGAAACCAACGGGTGAGGAAGGACATCGCGGGACCTGAGGAGAGAGACTCAGATGAGGGGCAACGTCAGGATACCACAAATTTAGATACCGAGTCCACACAGCCACCACGTGGAGAAGTCCAGTCAGAAAACAAAAGAAAACAAAAGAAACGACGTGCCGTGGAATAAGACAAGTCACTCCACATATCTTGACTTTGGGAAATCCCGAGAAACACCGTGTGGTAAAGGGTCGCGGTGTGCAAGTGGGCCCGGCCAGCTATCAGCTTACACCTTACAGTATTTTTGAAACTCGGCACAAGACACTGCCGTATTGCCGGGTCGACCTGTATAGGTACCCCTAGTACTACTACTAGCAGTCTATGTCTTCACAAAGGCACATAATACTTGACTAGGTGAGCAACAAAAAACATCTATCTGTAACTACCTGTAGGCTATGCTGCTACACTACCCAAGTGCTCCAGGACAACAAGAACTTACATTCTCTATCTACTGATGACATTCCAATAATCTCTTACTTACCAAGAATGCTCACAATGCAGAGAGTCGAGATGTTGTAACATGAACTATGAATACAAGTGATACACTCTTTCTTGCATGCTTTTCATGTCTGCAATGCCAACATGACCTCAGTCCAGAAAACCAGTTGAGTATGGACCCACAACCCGTCATACACAGCGACTAGTAGTGACAATAGTCTGAGTCAAGTTTATGTCGAGCCAGGGTCAAAGTTGCCACTGCCGACACTTTTGGTTGTTCGCCCTGTTGTCAGGTGAGTCCGCTGAGCGCTCAGCGGTTGCGCTCGTTACCCCCATGGCGCAGGCTCTTCAAAGTCAAACAAGGCTGGTGACCGTTCTAGTTCGCCAAATCTGGGTGGATTAGATAACCATGCCAAGTAAGCTTGATTAGGCAAAATTTGATACTAGGAGCGCGCCGACATCGATCACCCATCTTGTCTTTTTTCGCTTTTCAGAGATGCCGCCTTCAGCATCGAAGCAGAAACGACTTGCAGAAAAAGCTGCAAAGCAGGCAGTAAGGCAACAAAATGGAGGTGCAACGTCTACCTCAACACCTACGGGATCAGTTATTGGTAGCGCCGTCAACACTCCACTCACCAGTGTCTCCGCTGCAAACAGCACCGATGACCTGACTTCTATGGCAAAACTTCAAATCGCAACGGAGAGGTACATAGTTATGCTGCCTAACTATGAGATCTTGACTGAACGTAGTGTAGGAGTGCTGCTGGAGTGCTTGTCTCTGATCCAAAAGGTCGAGATATCAAAATTGATTCTTACACGCTTTCATTCCACGGCCGCCTGCTCATCGAGGGTGCCGAGATAGCTCTTAATTATGGACAACGGTACGGTCTCTTAGGCGAGAATGGATCTGGAAAGGTTCGTTTAGCCATCGCTGCCGCGTGACGATCGTTCATGACATTACAGTCAACATTCCTTCATTCATTGGCGGAGCGCGACATCGAGATTCCTCACCACATCGATATTTATCTTGTAAGGGGAGAAGCTGAACCATCCGAGGTCAACGCGCTCGATTTCATCATTGCCTCTGCGAAAGAGAAAGTTGCCAAACTCGAAAAGCGGATCGAAGACCTATCTGTCGCTGACGAGGTGGATGAGGCAGCCCTCGATGCCGCATATGAAGAACTCGAAGAATTGGATCCGAACACGTTTGAAGTAAAGGCAGGAAGCATTCTCCACGGTCTAGGTTTCAGTCAAACAATGATGCAGAAGCCGACCAAGGATATGAGTGGTGGTTGGCGAATGAGGGTGGCCCTCGCTCGAGCTCTGTTCGTGAAACCGCATCTGCTGCTACTTGACGAACCAACGAACCATCTCGATCTGGGTGCGGTCGTCTGGTTGGAGGCCTACCTGTCCACATATAACCACATTCTCGTCATCACGTCCCATTCGCAAGATTTCATGGACTCCGTATGTACCAACATCATGGACCTGACGATGAAGAAAAAGCTTGTGTACTACACGGGTAATTACTCGACCTACGTTCGCACGAAGAAAGAGAACGAGGTGAACCAGATGAAAGCGTACAACAAGCAACAAGAGGAAATCGCCCACATCAAAAAGTAAGGAGGCAATCGGATTCCTCACAATCCGCTCACAAACTCCAATCAGATTCATTGCGTCAGCCGGTACATACGCCAACCTTGTGAAACAAGCCAAATCAAAGCAAAAGATCATCGACAAAATGGAAGCGGCAGGTCTTGTAGAGAAGGTTGAAACCCCACGGCCCTTGCGCTTCCACTTTGAAGATATCCGCAAGCTCCCGCCTCCTATCATTGCCTTCAATGACGCCGCTTTCTCGTACTCGGGAAGACGTAATGATTACCTGTACGAGCATCTGTCATTCGGTATCGAGTGAGTAGCGGCCTGCAATCTGCGTGGAGATTGTTTCTCAAATTTCGCTGTGACGTACAGCATGGATTCTCGCATTGCTATCCTTGGTGCAAATGGTGCAGGAAAATCTACCCTTCTCAATCTTATTACCGGCCTGCTCCAACCGTGCGAGGGAACGATCTCTAAGCACGCCGCTCTAAAACTGGCGAAATACTCGCAACACTCCGCAGACCAACTTCCATACGACAAATCGCCAATCGAGTACTTCCAGACCTTATTTGCCGAGAAATATCCTGAGAAAGACGGACAAGTGAGTCTACCCAGCCTCCTAACTACGCACTTATCTCACGCCGCTTCCCCGATACAGGCATGGCGGCAGCAGCTCGGCAGATTTGGTCTTTCCGGCGCACATCAGGTTTCTCCTATCAGACAGCTGTCAGACGGTCTGCGGAATCGGTGAGAATACTGATCTCCGAGAGGGGCTGAACCGGAGCTGATCCATTAAACCAGCGTCGTATTCGCACAGCTAGCTATGGAGCACCCACACATACTTCTGCTAGGTACGTCGCACCATCATCTCGGCAGACAATTGACGCCAGCGCCGTCGATAGACGAACCCACGAACCATTTGGATATGGGTTCTATTGATGCCTTGGCTCTTGCCATCAAAGAGTTCGAAGGTGGTGTTGTGATCGTTTCCCATGATTTCCGTGCGTATTCCGTGGTCTCACTGCCTGTCATTCGCTCTTAGTAATATATTTTTCATTTCATGACCAGGTCTCATTTCGCAAGTCGCCGAAGATCTTTGGGAAGTCAAGGACAAAACTGTTCGCAACCTCTCAAAGGAAGACATCACGATCATCGATTACAAGAAGAACCTCATCCGACAGAGTAAGTGTCTTCGACAACTCCCACGCGTGCACGCCTGACATTTATCTGTAGGCCAAGCAGCACTCGAGAAAGCGAAGCTCATCGGCAAGAATACAGGGAAGGGCAAGACATAAGTAAGATTGACGAATAACCATACAGGACATCCACCTCCCACGCTCTACATCACGATCCTGTCTTAGATTCAGGTTTCCACACGTTCGTTGCGTGCACGCGTACATTCTCGACTTCCATGTAGCTTCAATCTCTACAAATGACACATTCAGTTCCCTCTACCATGAACCGTGAGGTTGTGAATTGTGCTTGCTCCGATGGGTCAATCGATCCGGAGGATCTCTCTAACCCCGTTTGCACAAAAGCAAGAGTGGGTTCTCCGAGGTCTGATGCGCACGACGACTTGAATGGAGAGACAACGCGCTCCCCACGAGGCACCGTCCTAGTGATGAACCTAACTCAGTACCCGGGATGACTGAACTCCGAGCCAGTGGGTGGCACTGTCATATACATATTTTCGATCCATAATAACGGACCGCACCTCATCTTCGCGCCCCGCAATCGACTCGGAAATGTGAAAGCTGTTGGTCAGACGACGTCGCGTTGACCAAACCTGCCATGTTGAAGGGGGCGTGGTCTATCATCGATCGTGATAATAATGCACGACGGCAATCGGATGACTCCTACCCAACGGTATGTACATACAGGCCTGTCCGAGGTTTTCGCTCGGAGATGTCAACGCGATGAAATCGATCCACCACTGCAACTGGTGCATGCTTCGATTCGGTGTACAAGTCGGACTGGGAAAGACTGCCTGCCGAAGTGTCACCCTGCAGATGCTGACTGAGAGTCGGATAAAGACATGCCGGCGGTGTCCTCGTGGTATCGGACGCGGCGCCTCAGTCCGTGTGTCAGGAAACGGAGGGGAGTGCCTGCTCAATAAGAATCTCTTACAATTTCTTACAAAGGACTCGTTTTTGGAAGGGTCGCTTACAACGGACATATTAAACAGGTGCAACGCGGCTCGGTGCAAGCTTTTTCCCGTGTTCCTCGCAGAAAACGAGGGGAGGGAGTGTTTCGTAGTCCGGTGTCCGGAGTCGAGGAACATGAGACCGCATAATTGCAATACCCGAACGAGGACATCCCCAAAGGTTGGTTCAAGGTCGAAAACCGCAACAACACCACATCGCGTGGCACGTATAATTCTGTACATCGACGCACCTGACTACTAGTTTCACTCTATCAATCATGGATGATGAGACACAGGCGAAATTACCACTTAAAGCTAACGGAAAAACACACAATGGGAAACGAATATCTGGCACGGGGAGTGTCCGGTATCGCAACACAGTGGTCGATTATGCACAACATGAGCAGGCGACGAGAGAATCTTGCACTGGTTCCCCCGCGTAGACGTGGGGTATCAGTGTCATTCCCTAGAACATCACTCGGGTGATGGATAGATCCTCAAACAATAATGGGCAGATGTAAACCGTAGGAAGACTGGGATGGCAGTAGTTGTTGTGGAATCGGTTGTCCTTGATACCCACTAGGCAACGGAAGCTGGGCCTGGGAACCGTGAACAGGGTATGAGTTGTAATTGGGTTGCGGGGGGAGATGGGCGTTGTTGCTAGTTGGACTGGCAGAGTAGCTACCGTAGCTAGCCTGTCGCTGAGGAGCGCCGGGGAGAGGGTAATTGTGTGGCTGGTTTTGGCCCGGAGGAATGATAGGGGGGCCATAGGGCGGGGCTTGCTGTGAATAGGTGTTGTACTGCTGGGGAGGGCCTTGAGGAGGAATCTGCTGTGGGTATGCATTGTACGGCTGGGCAGGGGATCCTTGTGGAAGGACTTGCGGAGGATACGCGGCGTAATTCTGGTATTGTGTAGCAGGTGCCGCATTGAACTGAGGTTGAACCACTGGAGCACCAGAGGTGCCGGTAGCGGCTTCTTTGACCGAAACGGTCCAAATACTACTGCCATGGATGGCATTGATGATAGCATACAAGAAGATGACATCGCAGTATATGAACGCTAAGGATATAGCATGAGCACCTAAACTGTGAACGGCAACAATGACCATACCACAGAAGAAGTTCATGAAGGCAAAGGCCTCTACAACCGTGAATTCGTAGCAAACCTGATTGACCGCAGGATCTGGTGAGATGGTTCGTCACTTCGATGGTCCCGTGTTGACGAAACGATTGGCTCACATTCGTCATAAACACATCCAGCAGGGAAGTGGTATGCCTTTCCGGCGACAGTATCACCGGCAGTTCCTCCCCACAGAATCCACAAAAGAACTGCCATGCAATTCGTCCATGTTAAACAACTAAAATTTGACGACGGGCCATTACGCACGGAACCAGATGATTTCGAATAAGACCATGGAAGTGAAGACGCGATTGCGAAAATTACCCAAGACCAAGCTATTCGCACTGTCAAGACAATAGACAAGCAAAACGAAGGGGTTTTCACTCACAACAGCGGGAGGGAGAGGATCGTCAGACATGCTACAACAAGCCCAAATGGAGCAAAGGACGAGTAGACGTCCGTATGCCCAACGACTAGGTACTCGATATGAGCACAAATGCCCAACACGACGAGCGAGAAGAGTGTGATAAGTACTGGAAATTTGTTTAGAGATCAATCCCTTTTCGGGTGAATACCGCTATCAGGATATGATTAGACTCACTAAAGACGATTACTCTGAACAAGGGAATGATAGCCATCTTCTCACTGGCTACAGTGGCGGGAAAATGGGAAAATTGAAAGCGAAGAGAGGAAAGACAACCCGAGCTGCCGTCATCTTCAAATGTGAACTTAACTATATAATCGGCCTTATACAAGATATATCGACTGTCACATATGTCGTATTAGGTCACTACTGGAGGCTACTATATACTCACCTGTCAGAGTTGCCCCCAAGAAGCGGAGCACGACAGCACATCGTTTGCGTAAACTGGCATCATGGGGCCTGGCCAAGAATGTTGACAAATAAGAGGATGTCAGAATCCGCGAATGATCTGGTGAAAGTCAAGTTGTCATATGAAACCTGCTAGAAGAAGTACACAGCTGATGCTAATTCTCGTATTTACCTTCCAGACTTCGAGCCTAGCCTATCTGCAAAGACGGTATGTGAGAGTAGCGCTTGTCGACTCTACCACTGGCCATTTGAGAGTTGTGATTGTGGGGCGGCTAGCAAAAAAGTAAATTCAGGGTCGTAAAACCGAATTGCACTTGCAGGTGCCTGCTGCAGGTGCCCCGCCGCGCTCTGACGTCTGCAATTCAGTGGAGGTCTTGGCCACCACTGCCACCCGCCAAGAGAGCCAAGAGATCAGGACTGTGCCAACAGCATCGTCAGATCCGAGTAAATCGTCTTCACGGGCTATTGTTATTGGGGCACGGCATAAGTTACACCTCGGCTGCGGCATTGCGTGGACTACTACGTATGAGTTGTCGGCGTCGTTCCGACACCCAAGAATCATTGCCAAAACCGGTGAAGCCAGCTTTTAAAATCTGATGGGCCGTCCGTTACGGAGGTTTAAGTTTTGTAGCCGGGGGTAAAATGTTGAACAGTTTCTCGTGGTGCATGCTACTAGGTTGGAATTTTTTTGTTTTATTGAGGAGTAACAAACCACACTTGCCCAAATTGAGACGAGAGTTACGGGACCCTTGAAGTGTCACATTTGGTCCCCGATAGCACCAGGCATGTTTCCCACCCAACAGGCCAGCATTACTGAGAGTCGTGGCTCGTGAAGAATAACATCACCAAGGTTTTGGGAGTTGATCTCATTTTCTGGCATTATATCAACCATGTCCCCTGCCTTCGTTGGTCAGTACTTCAGTCCGGGATTCGCGGCTGCAGTGGGTGTCGTGCGAATCCTGATTAATTACATAATCATGTATGCTGCGTGAAGTACACCACTATACATCATATCTACTGAAACATGTGCGTGATCAACCTAAAATGTAGTTGATGTATGGTAGGTCTATGCTGGCTATGCATGTCGTTGACAGTAACTGCGGCATTAGGGCTGATGTAGCTTGTTATTTTATTTTGGTTAGGCTCCGAGTGGATGATCTTTGAGAAGTTATGAAAGTCGACACCAGAGACGCAGGACCACATTCGGCATAGCTCTGTTTGTCCTGAGGTAATGTATAAACAAAAACACCAAGTTACACACAGCGACAAACGGTCTAACGTTTTGCAGCCGCAGGTGCGATAATCGGTTGTTTCAATGTAGGTTACGGTGAAATCAGTTCAGCCAGGAGCCCCAAGTCCATTTGTCATCGCCAAACCTTTTCCGCCGACGTCGGACGCCATGGGATTGCTCTCAGCTGTGAATCCATACGGTGGACGCATCAAACTTTGGGCGACTGCCGTCATAGCAGCCTTGGGTGTGTGCAAAAACGTATATCTTGAACAATGCTTCCGTTGATCAGGAACATCCTGATGTGTTTCAAACGACCATCAGGAGTGCCAATTGCAGCCTTTCTCAACTTCGGCGCAGCACATCATTTACAATCAGCCACGTTTTCTCAAGTTTGCACGACCACACGCTTCGGCATGATGCGGATTCGGACCCTGGTGGGCAGTGCCGTCCTCGGATTGTCTCGAGTGTCGAGAGGAATAACCATCAAATTAAAGGCATCGTTGGGTCTGATCCTTGTTTTCCGGATAATCCGCAGCCTGGGAAACGGTGGGTGACGAACCAGCCCATAGTCCTTCTCGACTTACCTCACCAAATGAAAACACGACAGCCTTGAAAGCCTGACGACTACCACCCCTTCTAACCGATGCGGCTTCCCTATGCACAGGCCCATGGCACCAACGTCCGCGGTTATCACTCCTCGACTTGGTCTACCGCCGATGAATGAGATTCCCACTAAATGGGCTGTTCCTTGCCCGATTTGCCCCGTCCCAGCTTGAATATTTCCCTCGGGTCATCAGCCCCCCACAACTGTCAGTTGGACACACATGGACGAAATCCACGTTCATACGGACTTTCTCTTTATTCGATGCCCACAACGTAGCCTCGGTGCTTACTTTTTGGTTCAGCGCACCAACCGTGGGAGCCGACGGATCGTTTGAATTCAACCCACGGGATCCCTTGCTCGTATGAGAGCACAAGGAAGTGGAAGGCTTCCCCACTCAGTAGATGCGTCTCTAGAACACGGCGCACAGCCCTTCAATGAGGCGGTTCGCAAGATTGATATTAGATTGAAAGTTGTAACCTGTGCTCTCACTCCCCTCTAACCCCGTCCCATTACCATAACGTCCGATTGAATTAGATTCAATACATCTAGGCAGGGCCAAGCGTGATTCGGTACAAACGGGTCTGATTCGGGGGCGTACATACAAAGTAGAATACGGAGTAAGTGTTCCGTGACGGCCTTGTCGTTTTCATGCGTACGAAACCTTGTCCTTGCGCTTGAAGGCACGCGTCGTAACCTTACTTTACTCTGTCCTTCTGATGCCAGTCGGATCAGGTCCGCACTCTCACGCTTTTGAGCCGCGAGAGAGAAACCTGATAAGGGTATAGAAGAGGCGCTCCCGAGCAAGAAAAAATCGGAATGAGGGTGTGAACTTAAGAGCGGCCATGCCTAAAACACGCGCAGTGCATAAAGTGTTTTGTAAAATTTTCGTGTCACGGCATGAGAGCACTCATTTGAAGGGAAAGAAGACACGTTTTCTTTTGGTCTTTTTGGGCCGCCATCAAAGAAAGTAGTCTGCGGGCGGACGTTTGGCTGGAATCGACCGGACATCCTGTGCGAGCGTGGGGTCAGCATAATTCAGTCGGTGCAAGAATAACAGAAACGTTGTCCGAGTTGTCCGAAAATCTAATTATGCGATGGGCGGTCAGCCAACCCCGCATATCGCCTTTGGGGTGGAGACGAAAATCCCAGGATAATTACTTGAATATCCAGAAGGCATGTGGGACTTACCGAGGGTGCATGTGAGAAAACTTTGTATTCCTGAGCGAGGTGTTCATCCAGTTCAAGAATCGAAGCAACGTTACCACAGCTAAAAATTGTGACGAAAAACCATTATGACCGGAAATTGATCCACAGATGAAAGGCCGACATTCGCATGTTCAGAAGCGCAGGCCATAGACACTCACCGATAACAATAGTTGGGTGCACTCCACACGGTGACAATGGTTCCGTCGAACATGAGTTTATAACCTTCCATTGCAAGTTGATGGGCGCGCGCGATGAGGTCAATGGCGTTGTTATGAGCGAACGTCTTGGTAATGTCAGCACCGAACAAGAACCCCGCGCCCCGCGGGGATAAGCCCCATCCAGTTATGTCTAGCATGTCACGCGCCGCATCGAGCACATCAGCTTTAGCAAATTGGCGGCAACGCACGGCAAGAGCACCTCACCGTCCGGATCTGACCACAACAGATCACACATTGGTCCATCATGAGGCACCTCTTGTTTACGATCAATAGCACGGATCTAGAGGCGGAGACCAAACGAAAAAGGTTGTGATTGAGCTGAATCCTCTGCGCGTGTTTCGGAGCCACTTATTGGATAGGCTAATACATACTTGATCGATGGCTTGAAGGTTTGGACTCAGCCCACCGTGCACGCAAAACACCCGGCCGTCCACTATCGCGCCCAGAGCGAGGTAATCGAACACTTCACAGCACCACCTCCACACGTTCGTGCTCCCATATTTTCTTTGACATTCATCGTAAAATCCGTACACTTGCGTGATTTGACGAGATTCGTGATTTCCACGAATGAGAGTGATGCGTTCAGGATATCGGACCTTGAGAGCGAGTAGGAGCAAGAACGTTTCTACGCTGTAAAACCCTCTGTCCACGAAGTCGCCTGCGGCAATCACGTATGAGTACGCTCGGAGGTGTAACGCACGGGCACTCATCACGGCATTCTAGATGGACGCACCCATGAAAAGGTAATTCGTGCCCGGGCAAAACCCGCCAACTTTGAACAGTTCCATAAGGTCATAAAACTGGCCATGAATGTCTCCGCAGATCTTTTTGTCGTTATCACGATTCATAATGTGACAAACATGCGTGGGGAGAGGGGAAAATGCAAAATGCAAACCGCTTGGCGTTCACATCCATGAGTTCAATTCGAGGCTGACGACTCACCGTCACAGGAGAGTCCACGGGTTGAACGTTTGCTTCCTCTATGAGGATCTCACGGGCCTTGAAGCATAGTCTCTTCACCTGTTCCTCGGATATTGGTTCACAGCGTGTTAGTTGTTCTATTTGCCTGGAGTCGACCGAGATGATGCGTTTTGAATAGGCAGCGGAATTGATCGGAGGTACACGAGATTGATGGGCATAATAATGAGAAGCTGCGTGTATCAAAGGCGTGTAACACACCTGTCGAGGTCGCTGGGCATCTTTGGTCGGTATGTGCACAAGATAGGACGCTGACTTGTAGTAATAGTGAGGTACAATCGGAGTAGGTGGCACTGCACTGCCTTTCCGGTTCCCATCTGGGCCGTGATGCATTCATTGATGATCGACGAGACCAAGGTCTACACAAGGTTCCCCAGCGGATTCACATCAGTCACCCAGATTCATCAATCTCCACAGCATTCGTTATTGCCACTGTACATCAGGCACATGCTCAAGGTCACGTAGGATGGTGGAGGCGATGTGTATAAACAACAATGTACAGTATCGTGCAGTTTGTTATGAACTATATAGTATATACTTCTAGTGATAGTGATGTAGGTGGCCCGGACAAGGGAACATCCTGGACGTGCGACGACATGATACAGGGAAACTGATCCGTGAGACGAAAATGAAACAGAACAAACGGGGCCTAACAAAGACAAGAGGTACAGGGTTCCGAAATGCGAGCTAGGAGTGGGGAAACAAGATAAAGTCAAAGTTGTTGACTTAGGATCTTCCTCGCAAAAGGGCGTCGTGTTTCCATGTTGCTTGATTGAGGGAGATATGCGGTGCATGGTACGGGTAGCTGTGTATAGATGAGTGCATGTACGTACTTGACAGCGGCGTTGCTGGGATACTGGAAACGGGAGAATGCTGTACATGCGAGACGCGGATATCACCACGGATCACCCGCTCGTCCTGGATCGGCGCCAAGATAGGTGGCGGGGAATCGTATCTTGGCAAGCTTTGTTGTGGTATCATGGAGTGGTTGTAGTTCCCGTGAATGATGTGGTTTTGCGAAGAAACATAGCCATTGGCAAGCCCCGAGTGATCGGGTACAGACTCGATGGTATGGTACGTGGTTCCATCGTGCCTGTCATCCTGATAAGCAGAGTAGTTGGGCGTGGGTGGTCCAGAAGCCTGGGAATGGGGAGACACGGAGTGACCAGAGTCTGGCGACGGTGAACTGACCGCATGGTAATGAGTCGGATAGGACTGCGGATGTGAAATATGCGAAATGGATAGACGAGAAGATACGGATGAAAGATGAGCAGAAGAAGGGGGGGAGTGATCATGCATATTGTCCATAGACGCATGGTGCAGGGTGGAGGACTGAAGCCGTGGTAGAGATGACTTTTCACTGTAGGAGTAGTCGTACGATTGGTCCACAGCACTTGTTCCCGACGTATGTGAAGATGGAGACATATAGCCATAGCTGGAATGCTGAGAAGATTCGGTATACGTCGGTGGACTGTCGCTGAAGTGAGACTGCATAGGAGACGGTTGCGAGGCAATATGCCCATTTGTCAAACCCTGGGGATGCGGCGAGATCATCGGATAAGCATGGTCCAATGGGGTTGGAGAACGACTCGAGCTGCTCCCAGATTGCATGCTATCATTGTACACAGGTACAGTAAACGCTTGTACGAGAGGTGGGGGTGAGTCAGGGGGAGGGGGGATTATCGCATGTTCCAAGGCAGGCGGAGAGGGTGGGTCGCTGGACAGGCGTTCGGGGGTCACAATCGCCGAGGACGGTCGACTATTTTTTGAACCATTGGCGCTGATGGCACGTGCTATCGCAGCGCGGGTGGCAGAGCTCGAGCTCCTCCGGGAGCCTGGGGAAAGATGAATACGGTAGCTAAATGGAAGGGTCAGAGATATGTCAGTCAACATATTTGGCCGAAACATGCGATTTCTGTCACCCCATCCAGGGTCGAGAATGAAGGGAGGCTGATCAAGCCGAGGTGATACGGTACGATAACAATGAACGGACAGGAAATCGCAACATAAATGGGGGGGACAGCGACACTTACTGTTGTTGCAGGTTATCTTGCCTGGAGCATCGAGTTTCGCAGCCGGGGAAGGGGCATTTGTGGTTTCGTTCGCCTGTGTGAACGCGAAGATGGCGGGCCAGGTGACCGCTCGTGGTGAATCCACGGTCGCAAGTGCCGCAAACATGTTTTTTCTTTGGGCCCGACTGTGAGTTAAGCTGAGCGGATTGATTAAGCGAAGCAGATGTCGAGGATGGTGAGGAGGTGGACTGGCTTGAATCGGAAAGGTATTGGGAGGAAGGGTACTGAGAGTAGACCTGAGAGCCCGCGGAGTCGTGTTTTGCGGAGTGACGGGGCATTTGACAGAGTAGCGGATATTCGTTTGCAGGGCTGCAGAGACGGCGGGATCAAGCCTTGCGGAGGAACAGGACTCGGAGCAGGCTTATGAGGAGGCACCTGTCAAGGCGGTACGCAAAAAAATACGTAAGGGGGATAAATCCAAGTGAAAATATACGAAATAAATGGGGTGTACCGCAGAAGAGGTCAGCAATATATTTCGATGACAGTCGTTCGGACCCTGAAATCTGCTAATTCTCTTTAAGGCTGGATTTTGGCTTTCCCGTTATCTGGATCTCGTCGCGAACCGGCAGCTGCCGTCCTGTACGGATGCGCAAATACAATTTCGGCGCGGAGCCTTTTGCACCTTTTTCCAATGAGGCTTCTGTCTTCTACATGTGTGAACGACCCATACTTACACCAAAAGCCGCTCTATATATCACCTCCAGCTGTCTGCATTGGAACCGGTGTCACTTCGTCTCCGAAATAAGCTCGCCCAAGTCAGCCGTTGTTGATAGCTGTATCCACCAGGTCGGCTTTGATTTCCATCATGGCGTCCAATCAACGCCCGCACCCCACATTTGCAAAGACGGTAACGTTATCGCTTGACGACTCGTAGTACCTCTGGACATTTGAGAGCTGTAATTGGAGGACGGCTAGTGAAAGAGGAAATCCAGGGTCGTTCCTACGCTAAAACCGAGTCGCAGGTGGCCCGCCGCGCTCGTCTGCAATGCTGACACATGTTTTCCTTCGGGCACGTGACCTGTCAACCCCAAATCGTTCTTCCTCCCTTCCCACCTCCAACCTCCACTCACCGGTCGAATGGAGGGCTTGATCGAACAGCTAACTGAATTGCAACCAAGCGATATTGAGCGTCACCTTGCGGTGTGTGGATGGCGATTCTCTTCTTCTTCGATCAGGCACGCCAATCCGATCCCCCCCCTCCCCTTTGTCGGTGCCGCGTCCAGACGTAAACAACGTATCAACAACGTGCGATCACCAATCATTTGTCCTGCTTCATTGGCATGTCATTTCAAGAGTAGTACGACATCTCTTGATCAGTTGATGGCTATATAGCACCCGATCACTGTGAACCCGCCTTTGAACTTTCTTACCATGGAAACGATCCTACCAAGTCACTTACTTACTCTTATTCATTCTCAAACGCCCATTTGTCTCTCAAGGAGGTCCATCGACCTACCACTTGATCGCTCACATCCAATATAACATGATAGTGATGGCGCACCGTCGCAGCGAGGTCAGGTCGCAGTCCTTCCAACTCTCACCAACTTATCTCAACTTATATCCGTCAACACCTCTCCAAATCCGCTCGCATCGACCGATCCCATGTCCATAATCATAAAGCCCCTTGCCACAATCAGTCCAGATCACCGCCCTGGCTTGTCAAGATCGGCACAATTTCGCTGAACTGACCATACAAAGCCTGTTGTCCCCTGAAGCCCAGTTTTGGATACAGCGAGCTGAGAGTGAATGCATGAAAAAAAAAAAAACCATGTCCTTTTGGTGACATAATCGTCTCGCCTATGCGCTCTTGTCGCCGACATGCAGACGGCGTTCTCAAGATTTTCTCCCACACCGAAAGCCTGCCATGTCGTAGGCACGTTCACACCCCACCTTTTTCATGGGCTCGATCAGTACTGTATAGTGAACTTAAAAAAAAAGTCGCCGCACTTGGTTTTGTCACAAGATGCCTGAGTCGGAAAGGCAACGAGAGACGCGTGCAAAGGGCCTCGAACGCTCTTCGCCCGCCCGCAGTCAATTATCTCAAGGCAAGCTGGATGCCTTGTGGTCATCGTTCTGAAATAATCGCACATGTCCACGGCATCCGCAAAGACATGTTTGTGATGCTATCGCTTGGTGATTTCCACAAACCATTTGAGGATTTTGGTCGCAGGGCGGCTGACGAGAAAGGAAAATTGACGTGCTATTCCTAATGGGAAAGAAATATGAGCATTTTTCGTAGTCCCGAGCATGATGATGGGCCGGCGTTCGGCCGACTGCGTGATTCTGTTGGGCCCCAGGATCTGCGCAAGCGTCAACACGAAATCAGAACAACCCTGAAGGAGTTAAGCTACGTTACCCATTGGCATATGTACCTGTGTCCCCACTGTTCACCGGAACAGTCGTTGCCTTCGAAAACCTTGTACCCACACTTCCCCTTTAGAGCAGCTCAGAATGTAGCCTTCAATGAAGTTCCACGCCTCACAAGGCACCCCCGCCTTTCGAATTGGAAAATTGCAGCACGTGCTTGCAGCCTGCCTGGGACGGTCCGGTGTTATGTACACTAAATGGTGACGGCGGCTGTCAACAGTCCGTTATGATCGGACGACCATCACACACAACACCTTCAGAACAAAGCGCCCTGTGGGGCAAAGGGATAGTGTTTCAATTCTAAAGGTGATTATTAAATCCCACTTAGACCTTAGGTTCATTGCACGTGTGGACAACTTGGCGGCCAAGTGTACGGGCCCGGATCCAGGGTCCTGGGTTCCTTGGTGGTGAGGAGCCGACGATGTTATGTTGAGCGTTGCAGAATGCACGAGGGAGCCTATGCCGACATGCCTTTATGGAGAAAAGATAAACAACACGAGAGATCGTCTGCAATGAATCTGTGGATTGTCTCACCCCGGCGCCGGATGCGAGTTAAAAAAAAAAAGTGCCGTTCTCGACCAGGTGCACCGTATCTGTTAAGCTTTGATGGCGGGGACGCCGGTCGCCCCAAGCGACGTTCGAGAACTGCGGTTATCGCTATAAATGGTGAGATGGAGGGCCTCGCGAGGGATATCAAACAGCCATCGCAAAGTGCTAGGACCTTGCAACATCAAGCGATCATCGACGCGTACTCTGAGTGACGGCAGTTGCAATCACGCGAACTTGCATTGCTGGTGAATCTAGATTTCCGTACTCTCATCCTCTATCCGCAGCCAGGTGGTGCGAAACTAGCAGTCAGCATCAGTTTCTTATAGAGCCTTTCTCTCACCTTCAGTCAAGGACTTTCCAATCTGCGTTTCATGCTGCCACGTTCATAGTCTCGCGCTCCTTATCAGTGGAGGGAAAGCGACTCCGTGACAGCAGTAGTTTACGACATGCAGAAATTTTCCTGCGCTCTATGTCCAGAAAAAAACCGGAGCCAACGTGACCATTAGGTATTGACAGAAGGCTTGGTCCCGGTTTTTTTTTCTTTTTTTTTCTTCCTTTTTTTCGAGGTTAGCACTGAGAGGTACCACCGGTAATTACTGGGCAGGTTCCGATTTGTACCCACATTTTGATGCGGACTGCTTTCCCAAAAGGCTCGAACCTTGACATTCCTGTTCTGAGATAGCGTCAGCTGGATCTAAATTTCTTCCGCTGCTGAATTTCAAAAGGTAAGTCATTTGTTATAGTCAATATGCTCATCACCCAGACTACCAAAATGTAGTTTGTGCCGAGAGTGTAGCATATGTTGGTACGCATTATGAGATTTTCCTATGCACTATAAGCACATCGACTGTATATACTTATAGTATCATCCCAGACAAGTAAGGTTGGAAATTGAGGTCGGACTGATTCAGGAAGCAGCAAGAAGCTTTGTCGGGGAAGGCACCCGTCAAGCATCAGGGGGCTGTGTCAAGTGGTCCCACTAACGAATGGGGGAAGTAAAGCAGTCGCACTAACGACTGGATATCTGGGAACGGTCTCAGAGCTTAATTAACATGTTCTGAAAACCGTGCGAGCATCAGCGGTCACTGCGCAACCAACAAGGATATCTTGCATAGCATTGCATGTCATGAAAGCATTCTCGACAAATACATGGGAATGAGTAGATACGGTGGAGCAGTGAAATGAAGCGAAATCCTGACATCGTGGTACCATATCAGCTCCCAATCGGCTTCCCCACTTCAAAGCCGTTGGTCCAAGCGTGCGGGGCTTCATGTTTTGCATTATGATACTAGATGAGGCGCTCGACTTCAGGGTCCCCACTCCGCGGATCCTCTCATTCTGCTTGCAAGATGAGATTAGAATATGCGAATGGGCTTGCCCATCGTGCTCTTGATGTGCAGCGACTTGACGTTTTGCCAGTTCTTCTTCAGCAATGAGACCAAAAAGTTGATACCTACAAAACCCACGTAAAAATCGAAATCAGAAGGTCACGTTAGCATGAACGTACTCAGCATGACGTTAGCCAATACTTGGTCGTCCGTCATCTGGACGTGTCCAACGGCAACACCCAAGCAAAGTACTTTTTTGAGCTGGAATTTGATAGTCGAGCGGACTTCAGCGAGCTTGTTTGTCAGGTCCTCGGAATGGGAAACGGGGGTTGGGAACTTTCCGGCTGTGTGGTGATTGGCATAGGCATGTCCGTCGGTTGCCGCTCGCGAATGAACAAAATCACTCATACCTTTGGAGAGACCGGGGCCAAGGAGACGGGGAATCTGTTTGATAAGGGCTTCGGAAGCCAAGAAAGCGTCGTATTTCTTGGCAAGCTTCTTGACAAGCTTTTTGTTCTTGTTGAGCCTGCGCAGAAGGTTATCATATACTTGGTTGGAGGTGATCGATGTCCATACTTCTTCAAGTCATCAACGGACATGTATTCGAGTTCAATTTGCTTAGCACGGTCAATGTCGGCTGCATCGGCGAGAATGCAAATGGACATGCGGGGGCGAGGAATATTGGGCAATCTGCAGTGAAAAGATCAGCTCCAAACGAGATGATCGGACGAGGGTAACTATTACTTGACGGTGCCCGAAAAACGTTTGTCTCTCTGGGGGTCATAGTTCTTGAGACCGATTTGGAGCTCGATTGTCTCCACAAAGTTGCGTCTTTTCTCGTCGCTGGCGGCAGCAAGAAGCTCTTTGACGGAGCCCCGCACGCTTGACACTGAGAGCTTGCTTCCGCTGTGTGCAACCTATCAGAAGAAGTGTGGAAAAACATGTTGTTCTCTATACCTCATGCCTTCGTTCTCCTGTCCTTGCTGGAGGTGGATTCAGTGAGATGATATGGAAAAATAAGGTTTGGGTGGCTAAGACGCATATACAGTGTGACATAAGTCAGCAATGTCACACTCTGACCATATATGGTGAGTCATCACGTGATTTACGCGTCATGTGCTTATTGTCTGGGACGAGGTTAGTGCGGTTTGGTTCTATCCTTCTCAGGTCTGGAACACAGAAGCCTTTATCTGTGAATGGTCTTTCAATGCCCTTGTCCATGTTCATCTGTATTCTGCCTGTAATCATCTTAGATATCCCGCACCACTAACCGTCAAGGTATGTTGAAATCTGCGGACTGAATATGCAACTCACGCTCTTCCGAAGAACCATGTCGCACCCATGGCCAGCTGGCCACGACCAACTGTATGTGGCATACACACGCGCTCGGTGGGAGATGGCTGATTTTGATATTCTCGAGGAAGTGCATCAGAATCTGACCCAGCCTCGCTGTCTCCCCGAACGGTGCTCCTCTCACCCTCACCCTTCGAAGACGTCGAGTTGCCAGGTATACCGGGACGAATTCCTCGCGGTCCTGGCGTCAAATTTCGTCATGAGCGGGAACGAGTACATTCTACCGCGTCTCCGCGAGACCTATTGCAAATGCTCGTCAACGAGGAGTACGAATCCAAGCAGATGCGCAAAATCCTGCACACTGCATTTGACCGGCTCGAACACGAAACCAAACGTGCCGACGGCGCTGAAGCGCGCATAGAAGATACGATACAGCGAGCACGAGCTATCAATGAAGCCAGAATAGCTACTCAGCACCAAGCTGTACGCGCACAGGAAGAATTGAAGCTGTACAAGCTGCAGCTGGACAATGCCCAAAAGGAGATTCTTCGTGCACAGGACGTACTCAAGGCTATTGAGGCTCAGCGTGATGAAGCAGAGGCCGCGGCCGTCTCTGCTCGTTCAAGGGCGCGCAGGTTGAATGAAGAGCGTTTGATAGAATCGGCCAGAGAGGAGGGTCGTCGATTGGGTTTCGAAGAGGGTGTTCGCCGAGGTAGGAGAATGGGTTACAGAGAAGCCCATGAAGCGGAAATTGATGATCGGCGTGACGAAATGCGAGAGGTGGCTACCGCTGTGGTGGACAGATTACTCGATGACCGTAGTGAACCCGAACAAATCGAGGTTCTAGAGGATCCCACCCCCATCCCACCACCCTCCTCTTCTAGGACTCCCGAGGTGCACCGCATCGAAACTCCAGTCAACTCATCCCTTGAACAACAGCGTCACAGTTCCCGCAGCAGGCGAGACTCTTCAGACAGTGTTGGCAGGAATACCCCGAGGCGTATGCCTGACCCAGTGATGGAACCACGAATCATTCCTGTCGGCACAACCTCCGTGCCGACGACCACTAGTCAGACATCCCGACCACGGTCAGTATTTCAACCGTGGGCAGGTCCTCCTATTGAGCCACCGTTCAGCAGGCCTACTTCCCTTCAGAATTCGTCGCGGAGTCCCCGCCAGTCTGAAACTTTTATCCCCCCAGACGGCTATATCCCAATTGCTGACGCTAACCATAACTTTTCTCTTCCACCTCCTCACGAATTGCAACGCATACCTTCTCCAACGCCTTCTCAGCGAACCTTGGGACCAGCCTCGGAGAGAGGCAGGAGCCGTGACTACATGTATGATAATCACCCTCCTCCGCGTCGGAGCTCTCCCGACGAATCGCTGGCCTCCACGAAACAATCCGCCGCATCGACTATTTCCCAGCTTGACATAGTTGGTTTACCGACCAGTGGTAGGCACCGAGGTCATTCCCAGGGTTTGAGCGTTATCCATGAGGACGCAAGCATGCGATCAGAACGCATGACAGATTACTCGCAAACGATTGCATCCACCTCCCAGGCAGGGCGCGATTCATTCCGAGAAATCAGAAGTAGCGAAAGCCTGCGCCGGGACAGGAAAACAAAGCAGCAACTTGCAGATGAGCTACGATATTCCGACCCTTCCGAAGCCGAGCAATGGAGACGACAGGTTGATAGTGTATGCTAGCAATTCAATTCAATTCACCAGCTGACTAATCTATTTCTTCCGTGCCAACTCCTAGTCACGTACTCAGCAGCCTCACGATGGCCCAAGATATCCCCCGTCCCATATCACAGTGCCAACACCGCTATCCCCTCCTAGAGTCCTACAGCAGCAGGATTCGCGACACCGACGGACAACCTCCGAGCGTCAGGGTCGCTCAGAGACGCGGGGTGAATACAGAGATCAACGTAGACCACTCTCGTCAGATAGTTCCGTCCCTGAGATCAACGTTGAGCCTCCGGTAAATACACTGCCCTTTTTTGGATTGACTGACGTTAACTGAATGAAAACGGCAGTCAGGGCCCTCATCTGATGCTCCATCGAGAGGACGTGGAAACGTTTCTGCCCGTGGCTTGTTAAGTCCCGACCACGCCTACCATCCTTTGCCGGTTCCCGCGCCTCCTGCAACTAGCGTTCGCGGTTCGCCGGTGACTCCTCAAGCAAACTTGGCAGGGCAAATTTACGCAGTTCTACCAGATCGACAACTTTCTTCGGGTTTCCTCCCATCGCCAACCGTCGATGGCCCTCCCCAGGGCCCAGTAATACCTAACAATACGGGCGGTGGTGTCCCGCCTCAGCGCCATGCTCCTCCAAATAGACCTGAAGGAGAGACTGGTCGATCGAGGAGCCCTATATCTTTCTACGCAATGTCACCAGTGCCTACAGGAGTCACGTATTCCGCGCCTCCCGTATCTCGATCCGCTTCATACAAAGGAAATTCCCATCCCCAGGGTGTAGGCAGTAACCCCTCGGTCACGTCGGACGGGCGTCGCAGGCGTGATAGCTTAAGCGCCACTGCTGGGATGACGCCTACTTCGAGGGCCAATCCAATACTGTCGACCAGCAGTTCCACCGACGACGGTGGTGGTGCTAGTAACCGCAATTCTCGCGCTCCCAGGCGGCAGTCGAACGCGTCCTTGGCATCTCAGCACTCTGGACCGACCTATTCCCGATACAATCCGAACCTATACAACGATCCTGCTTACCTCGCCAGCAGCGATTCCCTTATGGACTCTGTCACGGACGCGAACACGGCTGTAAATGGTGGTGGTGGGCCAGTCAGACCTGTGCGTGTGCATGGATCACCTGCGTATTCGTATACTACTCTGCGGACGAACGAATAAACGAACTGTGTTGCGATGTTCTGGTATTTTTTTTCTTTCCTTTTTTGTTGTTGTTTGAGTGTTGAATTATTCAAGATGTGCCGCGTAGTAGTGACCGTATGTATGCACAACCGTAGGTAGATCGCTCGAATCCTTACTACATTAGGGTATTGTGCTACCATGAATGACACTAGTACTTAGAAAGGATGGCTTCAGTGGCTTACCGCGCCTTACAGCATATGAGCCAGAAGAGGGGAAAAACCGGTGTCGAATCTCATGGTCTCCCGCATGTGTAATTTTGGTCACTAAGCCGTGGGAGGAAAACCTACATGGTCACAGATGTCACCTCGGGGCTGGACAGATAGGAGGTGCGGCGATACAGCTACCCCGCTCGGAGATGGCTTTGGTCGCCCCTTTTTCTCAGACCAACGATCCACCAATTGGCATGGGAACGATGGTAAGACCGACGCAAATGGGTCATCGAAGCCATAAGAAAGGAAAAGGTACCGAGAAATCACTCGTCGAAGGCACTCACACAAAAACGTCCTTGAAACGCTATTCACACCTCATATCAAACCCACGGACTAGATAACGTGGAACGATGGGCTCGGTGTCAATGATAGTTGGGGTGACGACAATCCGGTGATGTCCGCTACTCCCAAGTCAACTTGCCTCGTCCGGTCTGCATTGATGGGAGTCCTAGTGGACGGGCCCGTCGGGAGACGCCGAACATGTGCCGCCGCATCATGCCATGGCCAGTGAACGGTGAATGATCCAAACGCCTTGGACCTTTCCGGACAAGCAAAGTGCCGATCTGTCGGGCAAGGGGCGACTTTGCTTCGCCATGGAAAAAGGAACCCACATATACAGAGCGACGCAACTCATCGATATCGATGCGGCGCCAACCGTCGTAATGTACCTTGACGATATGATCAAGTAATATGTATATGTAGGTCAGTGCTTCCAAAGCATCCGAAGGACCCTGCGCGCTGATCTGACGAAAGAGTGGCCGTGGGGTTGCCATCGACAGTACATGTCGCCGTCGAAAAGGCTGACACTAAACTTGCGGCCTCGGGTTGCCAGAGACCTTCGAAACAGTGCACCCTAAACGTCACTCTGCCGCGGGAATGGTCGCAGTATTGAAAGGGGTTGCTCGACTCCGCGAAGAAGCGCGTAAGATCCGCAGCAACAAAGCGGCTCCGCCGATACGAGGCAGCAGCGACCCCTCGCAGAAAAAGGGGTCACCCTGCTGACGGATGGCAGCGCAATCTAGAACGGTTCGTAGTTTGTTCCTTGTTACAATATTTTTTGGGGGATTTGCCAGTGACTCGATCTGGACGACGCCGTCTCCACACCAACTTGCCTCGATCATCGGTCACGATCGACTAGGTCAAGCAATGACTCCCATCCCTGACTCGTTAGTCTTCCCTACCATGACTGATAGCCCGTCAGGTTCCGTTGCAGGATGTTAGGCATGAATACATCTTCACGTCAGGTGGGTTATCTTGCGTTTATCACTTCCAGACGATGGTAATGATGGACACGCATTGAAGCACCTCCCGACTACCCACCGCCTTCTACCTTGCGTTCGTCAAGATGCTACACGGTTGAGATTAGCCACCCCTATTATCCAGGGATACGTTTTGTGCCTTCCTCGACCCGCCTCCTTTTTTGGTGGGCTAGGTTGCCTGGATACATGTTTACAGTAACGGTACAGTATCTATGACGCACTCGTGTTCCGAAAATGAGGTGAGTGAGTGTACAGCTTACGGCCCTCACGCCTTTTGGCTTATCCCAGTCCTCCGCCGATGACACGTATCCTCATGAAGACTGACAACGAAAGAGGGACTAGTATCGTACCCATCGCTCGTTTTTCAACCTACAGCCGGCCGAAGGACCATGTCGACCGACCCCTCCCTTCGCCATATTGTGAGAGTCATGGTTGCCATTCTCACGCATCCTTGTGCGCTTCGACCCCCGAAGAATGTGAATCGATCGTCACAAGCAATGGAGGCCCTTCGACTTTTCCAGATTACTGACTACTGATAGAATAGTAGCACAGACCCTGAGTTGGTTTTCCAAACGACGACCATTCTTCGTGCCTTCGAGGTTAAAATCACCACGACATTATCTTCTGACGCACACTCTCCATTAAGACGCGCCAGCCCTGCGCAACTCATCCTCCTCCCGGAAATGCACCACATTCCCCGCATTCCGCGCTGCATCCGTTTCTAAATCCACCCCCAAGAGTGGTATGAGATGTTGCCGTCTCCCCGAGACCGTACCTTTCGTACGCGACGTAACCCACGTAGAGAACAATGTACAACACGACACCGATATACGTGGCGACAACGTTCTGACAAAAACATCGCCGCGTGAGAGACATGTCATTTCGCGCGATACGAACACTCACCTTTGTGCTGAACGGTTGCACCTTGACTGCCGAATACCCCTCTGCAATGAACATGAGTGTTGCAAGCACGACGACGCCGATGGGTAGCAACGGGAACAGAGGTTGAGTGTAGGGCAAATCAGAGAGGGGTCGTCCCTGTGCTTTCCATGCCGCTCGAAAGCGGAGTGAAATGAATCCAATGGAACCCCACACCAGCAACGCTGATATCCCTGTCAAGTCGAGCAACCACGTAAAGACGACACCTTGACCCCATATAGTGGTCAAGAAGGCGAGGAACGACACTGCTAGGGACATGCTGTGAAGTCGTTATCGTACGACGCGGTCTTGAGCAGTGTTGGGGGTGCTCACAGCAATGCAGGAACGGGAACACCATTCTTGTTCGCCCACCCAAAGATGCGGGGTGCTTGGCCAGTCCTAGCCAAAGCAAATAACATTCGAGAACTTCCATAGAAAGCGGAATTAGTCGCAGACAACACGGCAGTGAGCAGGACTGGATTGACGACATGCACGGCGGCACCAAAGCCCGCACGTTGGAATACAACAGTCAGGGGAGACGCTGTCACATCCGAGTCTACGGATCACGCATGTCAATAACCGTGAATAATACACTTTGAAGGATGAAAGCCTCACTGTAAGCTGCCCTTAGTAAAGCCGGATCCTGCCAATTGATGCATAATCCGATGGTCAGGATGGTCAGGATATAGAATAACACAATTCGGAAAAATGTCGCTTTCACGGCACTCGGAACTGCTTTCCATGGATGAGCCGACTCGCCGGCGGCAACGGCGACAAGTTCCACTCCTCCAAAAGAGTAAAACGCATACACAAATGTTTGTGCAAAGTTTGCAAATCCGCCAATGAATGCTTGTCCGTTTTGGAAGTTCGAAAGCCCCTGAGATGCGTTCAGATATGAGGACCCTCTGATCCAGTCACTTACGGGTCCTGGGTGACCTTTTACGCCACCCCAGTCATAGATGAGGCCAACACAAATGAAAAGGATTATCATCACGACCTTGATGGACGCAAACCAGTACTCCGATTCGCCTGTCCAGATAGTCAAGCCTGCCAAGCAAGTATGCCTTGGGAAGATCGTACCGTATACCCGAACATGTAGCAGCTGCATCAAGAATATCGGAGCGATAACCACGAGGGCCCATTGCCAAGGCTGTACTTGGGGCGCCCAGAACTACATGCCATCCTCCATTAGTATACCAATATCCCGCTCCTCACAGGGACAAATCATTACCTGGAATATCACAGCAGCCGCTGTCAGTTCGCTCGCTGATGGAAATCAAAAAGGCAAGCGAGGATAGGTCTTCTAACAGCAAACAGCCTGTATGCATGTACTCACGTATCGATAGGCTCCTGTGATAGAACATGAGTTGCACGCAACACAGTAGACCGGGACCTCACGAACCACTGTAACCAATAATTCCAACCTATTGTACTAAAGGAGTCAAGGCCATGCTTCCGACTCCAATAGCGTAATGTTACCTAGGGTGAACCCGAGAGCAGGGGACACAAATCGACTACCGAACACCGAAAATGCACCAGAGACCGGGAACATAGCAGCCATTTCGCCGCTAGGAACAAAAGATGAACGCGTGATCGGTCTCTCGGAGTAAAAAGGGAGTGGCTTACAGTGTAATGACAACGGCATAGACAAATAAACCGACGATTACGTAGGAAAGTAAGGAACTTCCTGGGCCAGCGAGTGCAATAGCCTTTGGATAGACGAGACATGAACCATAAATGCAAAACCAGGACTGTTCCGCTCACCGATCCAGCACTCAAAAATATGCCTGTCCCAATCGTTCCGCCAATGGCTAAACATGTCCGCTATAAGGATGGCCTGGGCTGTGATAGACTCACAGAAACTCACCAATCATCATCAGATGTCGACTCTGCATAGCTCGTTTCGTTTCATTCTCTGTACTCGTGCTTGTGGAGAACATGGCCCGGAGGGCTAGACATGGTTTCTGCCCTGGACGTTCTGCGGGGGTAGGTTAATGCAACTCCTCGTTGTAATCCGCGACCTTTCCTCTCGTCGTACTTGAGGGAGATATGGGTCGTCTCGGATACACGAGGTTCCCTAATGAGACGGTTGTCGCCATTATTTCTGAAGAGGTTAGCTGGCGACCTTGAGCCCCGAGTAACGAAACGAAGAAATCGGTTAGGAAAGCGAGGAAAGATTGGGGATTGTCGCTGGCTATTCGAACAATAGTGGTCGTTTCCGACAATGCTGTGACTTGAATGACATCGGTCTCTACCGGGAACCCCGAGGAAATAATTTATTATCTAGTTGGAATACGGTTACAATCTTGGTCCTGCCAACTGGGTATCTAGACAACGTTGCAAAAACAGCCTTCAACGTATCGATAAATAGAAACAGTGAAGCGGGTTCGGAGATATGGTACACCAATGAACCATTAAGCGATTATAAAGGGTTTAACTTTCCGGTGAAAAGAGAGAGAAGGGAAGACAGTATAATATGTTCATAGAGGGCGTAGGTATAGGATGGGTCTCGCGCGGACGCTAATTAGTTACGAGGGTGAAAGGCGAGCCTGCACTCCATGGCGGCTGGGAAGATAACCTAGGTGAAGAGTCTCTTGAGTACAATAAATCTTTGAACCAAGCAAACAAACTCACAAACGCGTCCTTGATCTCCATGGTCCTCTCGTTGGTTTCAGGGGGCGCAGTGACGTTAAAATTTCTTACCAATGTGGCAACTGTGGTCCTGAGCATCATGTAGGCCAGGTTCATCCCTCCACACTGGCGACTTCCTGTCCCGAAGGGCATCAGGTATTGCGCCATCTTCGCAGTGGCGTCTGGCCCCTGAAGCCATCGTTCCGGGATGAAACTATCTGGGGAGGGAAAGATGGTGGGATCACGGTGCATCGACCAGCCTTGCGTAGCGATTACCGTTCCTGGAGGCAGGGCGTAACCCATCAAATCAAATGATTCGTCCAAAACGCCGTTCTTGGAAGTCGATGGTGGGACGACCCGCTCTAGGTCACTGGGTGTTGCAGTGTACAATCGGAGACCTACCGCAGAATGAGTCCCCTGGATATTCAGTATAGTAAAGGAGATATTTTACCTTCTTTGATAAAGGCGTTCAAGTAGGGCAGGCTCTGAAGGACTGCCAAGTCTGGCACAACCCGGCAGTCGGGCATAGCTTGGTCGAGTTCCGCTTGTAACTTGCTCATAATATCCTGCCTGCGGGTCAATTCCCAGAAAAAGTAAGACAGGGAGTTCGAAGTGGTGTCGGAACCGGCAATCCTTCAAGTGACATTTAGACTCCAATAAGAATGTAGCTTTAAGAGAAAGACGAACAAATGTCCCATCATTTCCGAAATGATATCGTGGTCCGGCATCTGTTGGTGGGGGGGATACTTGTATTCGAGGAGGCGCTGCAACAAAGTAATTCTTTCTGAATCCGACGTTCCCGTCCCCCCCATGCCTTCTTTGGCGCGCATCTCATACACACGGGCGCCGACAAACTAAATAGTTCTGTGAATCAGTGCTGGAGGTGACAATTAGACAAGAGGTGGGCACGAACTTCACCGATGGTCTTGTCCGAGTCGCAAATCTGGCGCCATCGCTGGTTCGGGATACGGCAAACTAAATCCCATAAAAAAGACGGCATAGTGCTTCGCTGAGAGTACCCAATCAGCTTGTACTGCGCATATCTTAAACAGAACTTACGACGATTCCTCTCTTTGGGAAGTCAGATATGGCGGTGGCGATCGGATCCATCCCGCCGAGAATCCATTTACTGAGCGCGCCTTGGCGATAGCCGTGGGAGGACGAAATGGTGACATCCACCATAAAGTGGCGGAACAGCGCAAGACAGTCGAGGGGATATTTACCCCCAACATGCTCGAGTGCCTGAATATTTTGAGACGCGCGAAGAGTAAACTAAGTGCCACCTACGGTGACGAGTTCTAAGACATGCTCATGTGCTTCCACCTGGAACAGAACCAAGTTTGCCGGAATATAGTGCTGTGCGTACCCCTTCCGTCGTACTGCATGTCCGATATGATCGAGGGTGGTCATCCTGCGGTCAAATCAGCATATGTACGCAATGATTAAGGAGAGTAATTACGCATGGTCATTTTCGTTCCTATTAAGAAATGGGTCAGCTTGAGCGGGAGTATGGGATGGGCCGACGAACGTAAGGAAACTCTTGTAGAATGGGCTCTTGTCAAATTTGTGGATGGAGTATATACTCCGCATTGATGTGATGTCCTTGAATATCACCTTGTTGGGACCGACGCGCACAACTGGGCCGTATTCCTCAAAAAGCCGATGATTCGTTTTGCATTGTTGGAGGCGGAGAACATGCGTAGTGATCCAGAAATTGGACACCGCCGCGTACCAGGGACCGGGTATCGCACTCAGGGGGGACAAGAAAAGATTGTATATCGCACGCGCGACGGCGTAGAAAACGATGAGGGAGACAAAGGCGGGGACGATATTGTGTGAAATCCAAGAAAATGAGAGGGCGGGGAGTGCTCTTGCTGATTCCATAGTGGCGGGTAGAGGGAATACAATTCAAGAATGGAGAGAGGAGTTCAAGGTCGCCTGCGTCGGTGCAGGAAGGGGGGTGGGGGGACGTCCGGGGAAAGAAGGAGGGCAGCCGCTGATGGAGAGAAGGGGGGGAGTCGACCGACTTTTATACGCATCTCCTCGGAGGTGTGACGAAAACATATCATAACAGCGGTCACAAGCAAGATTCCACCCGCCGAACATTCAACCGGACGTCATCGGTACTCTGCAGACCACGCAAAAGTCAATCGACTTTCCCGATCGGGGTTTTGCTATATCCCAAAGGACATAGACCCACCGAGCCGTGACACCCGGTGACTTTATCGCTCAGTCTGCACCGTAGGCGCTGCGAATAGTGCAGATGGCGATTTCATTGACGCCGCTCCAGACTATCCGTTATTAAATGCCACCATGTTCCAAAAGACCCGCATCGACCTATCGTCGAAGTCAGTGAGACTGGCCCTAACGTACGAGCCGTCCCCGTGCTGCACAGAAAAAGGTACAGATCTGTCCACGTGGCACTGCGGGGGAGCTCGCTTGAATTCCTAGATTGTCTATATTCAAACACAGAATTCGTTCACCGTAAATCAGAATAGAATACGTCAAATCACCATAGGAATACTGACCTGTCCAACAACCCCCCAAAAAGGCGGCGTTAATGAAGCGCCGCTCTCAAGCAAGGCACCGAGTTCCTTGATCGATTTTCAGAACTACGAGGGGCGAGGTTCCTTTGGAAACAGAACCGGCCCAAGGGGACTGCAACTCCAGATCACGACCCGCAAGTCGTGCTCGAGATCACAAGTAATAAAGCTCCACAAAGGTAGGCCAGGGGACGAAACATCCAATTAAGAAAAAGAAACGTCCAGCGACGGAAGGAGATACATGGCAACGAGGAAATGAAATTTGAGGGTGTGGCGAACGCCGCAGGGTGAGGCCTTGAGGCGCTAATGGATGTAGCGAAAAGCAGATCCGTGTTCGAAACCAACTCCACTCGGCTTTGCACGATTGACAGTGTCGCGAAGGAATTTTATGTACATCACGTGGCCATCTGTCTCGTCGTCACAGATAGGCTGGCGGGCAAGCATTCGACTTCCAGCGTAGGCCATATGATGTTGTGCACATTTCTCCCAAGCTCGTGCTCAAGGCGTAGTGAGCAAAAAAAAATTCCGCAGTCAACTTGATCGGAATCCTCGGCGCGGCTACCTGAGCTTGAAAATCACGATTCAGCGAGTCAGCGATCCCTTCATAGGGCATCGCTCAGCCCTGCCTGGCCTCTCAACATGTCTGCAAGCTCCGTTCATCTCCTTGATCCACCGTCAAGCGGTGTGCAGCGTGCCACACAAACATGGCATGTGGTTGCCTGCCCCTCATCTGGCATTGGTCAACCTGGTCAGCGAGGACAATACCTTTGGCAATCTTCGGTCCACCGTCAGGTACTGGTACCGGTCGCACTCTCTGCATGGAAGTAGACTAGCACTAGATTTGCCTCGTCGCTGGGTCTTTTTGGGATAAACGTCAACACTATGGAAAGGTGAGATCACTTCAACGCAACTCAATCGCTCTCGGCAGCTCATTCACACCCTTCATCTACCGCCTTTCACCTCGTGCATCATTGCTACGATGCTAGCCCTTTTATAAGTAAACAAGCTACTCGATCGTTATCAATTGGTCACGGTGGCGTGGTTTACATCTGTCCACTGTCCAAATTGTCCATACGTGAAATCTCGTCAGAACGCCACCCGGTTGCTCAAAGAGCAACACGGATAGTGCGTCTTCTGTCTCCTCGGGAAATGTGACGTGTTAGCCTTTCAACCAACGCTAGCATCAGATCAGATCGATGCCTAAATACCGACCGCCACGGCCAACGTCAGAAGCCAACTTCCGCGTGGACCGCTGACCGCCTGGCATTGGAGCTCTGAGTGGCACTAGTGCTGAGTGTACTTCCAAACCAACAGTACCGCGCAAAACAACTCTCGCATACCCCACTCCTCGTCTCGCCTACTCTCTCGCGCGCACGGTCGACGATCGCGCATGCCAGGCAAGCGGGCCATTCGGAGTCGGTCGCCATACTGGAATTTGCAGGGTAGCCCTGGGTAGCGATGATAAATGTCTGGTCGAGCATCGCCTGGATTTGCGAAGAATGATAGGCGACTTGGAGAGTAGATGTGTTAGTGAGAGGTGCCTCGCCATTATGAGGAGGACCGCCGTTTGCGAGATATATTACGAGAGGCGTGCTTTCGTTGGTACTCGTCGTGTTGCATCCAAAGAACGTCGGCCTCGTACTGAGGTTCTGTGCAGTGTATTCCTCGAGAGTCGTTGGCACAGAAGGGAACGAGTACGCTGACGAGAGCAACATAATCCGGTTTTGGGTGGCCTGGTGATTGGTCACCACTAATAGCCCATGTATGAAATGCAACTTACAATCAACGAGCTCCCATCGGCGAAGTTGTTGACATCTGCAGACTGTGGTGCGTCAAGTTGCCAGCGACAGCAGGGCTAGCACTGCACTCACAGCATCAATCGCCAAGATCGTATCGACGTCACGAGCTTTTACGAGTAAAGGTTGTATCGGAATGACTTCCCCATCCTCACCACCATCCACAAGGTCTAGATCCATCTGGTTGGACGATATGAAAGTCTCCGGTGCGACGCCGTAAAATGGATTCGGCCACGATGCAACGTCAAGCTCGATACCTGACTCTGGCAAAAATGAGTCTAGCAAAGAAAGCTCAGGGCCCAATTCAGAGCTCAAATCATTCTGAAGTTCTTGAGTTAGTGGACGGCAACACTAAATGGTGAACCTACGGTAAAGTTCAATTCATTGAACAGCTCAGACGAGGACCCGGCCACTAGCGATGACTGATCATAGTTCGTGATGCAGATGCTGTTATTCCTCGTGCCTAGGTACTTTGTTGGCGCGAACGCAGATAACATGGGATCAAAAGAGCCCATCTCAACTATGTGCCATGTTAGTCTCAAGACTCGTCAACGGACCGCTTATACTAACAAACGTTCAACTCAAATATAGGATTGGAGATCGGTATAATATCCCCAGCTATATCGTTCGACGTATTTTGACCTGGTGCAGAGAGGCCTGACACGACAATTGGAAATGGCATCGTGTATGATGTGAACGATTCACTGAAATTTGTGCATTAGTACATTGCCATTTCACCTGTCCCTCGGTACTCACGTTCCGGCGACTGATGACCACAGAATTCCCGCACCATGAGTGTGGGATTCATCGTAGAAATTCGATGAGAGTGTCCCATTGGCAAAATGTCTCGCCAGTGTGCGCGCCCAAAGGTCAGCAAACGTTACAGGATAGCCAGCATCGTATTTCCCTTGTAGCTCCTCGACCATATGGACGAGGTACTCAGCATCAGTGGTGGGACTGGAACTAGGCGCGACGAGGCTATATTTAGCATTCCATCCTCCCCACGAGTTGTTAGCAACGGTAGTTTTAGGGTATCCGAAGACGAGTTCCTGAATTGTCGGGAAGTTGGCTTGTGCGAGAGACGTCAAAAACCAGGATCCTCCCGACAATCCTGCCAAGTAAGTTGCCGTTTGAAGCAATCCCCCTATACCGACACTGTTTGAGGATGCATTCCTCCCGTCCAACGCATTCAGCACACCTGCGCCAAAAATCGCAGCCCGGTAACCTCCTCCGCTCGTTGCAATGCCGAAATTAGGGGTTTGCGAGCTGGTTCCGCTCAGGATGCTGGACACGTACGAAGGTAGAGTAACGTTGGTAGCCTTGACGTTGGCAAGGTAGGTTCTCCAGGCTTGTGGGATGACCTGTGATCGGCGAGCTTGGACATACGAGGCTTCGGAGGTGGAGAGGGTTTGATTTCCAGGTGAAGATCCTGCCATGCGAACGAGTGTAAAGCCCTGCGGACAGGCTCCTGCCATTGGAGTGTAAGCCCGCGAGGCAATGCTCTGAGTTGCGACTAGCCATGCCGGCGGCAATAACAGACAAAGCCAGATGGCGACATTAATTCTCAAGATTTGCAACATCACGCTTAATCAAGAGGGCGGCGGTGAATGGGAGAGGTGGTGGTGGATGTCGTTGCTTGTCTCCTCACGCATGGAAAAGTTGTTGGTAAGTTCAAATGAACGTGTGTGACACGCACAAAAATATCCTCACGTTTCACTGCAGCGCTGCTGATGTTCTTGATTGTCAACGTGTACGTGGTGAGGATAGAGATCCGAGGCGGGTCACTCTTCCAAAAGTATACACAATACCTTCAGCAACATTTGGAAGTTGACTGCGTGATGTCACGTACCTGACATGCATGACCACATTGGTGAGCGAACCACGCCGATCTTGGGGAACGCAACCAAAACGAGTCAGTCAGTCTACACGGAGTGGACTAGCAATCCCATCCCAGGCCCACAGCCCCTGAGGAGCACTACCAAGTAGCGACCCATGTGGCCTACTCGACGGCACCTGGGCACCAGCGCCATCTGCAACTAAATATAAGCCACCTGCACAAGCATGCATCACATGAGCCATGGAGTTCTCACGAGAACATCAAAACGAACCTTCATAAAACGGTACTCGCTTTGCACGAAGGCGGGGTAATATTTGATGACAACTACCAACGGTTACCCCACAACTGTTATGAATAACCGTATTTCACCTACCAGAAGTTCCTTGGGGCTTACTGAATTTACGTTACCGCCCTGCAAACAACGGGCAGAGGAACCCAGGAAAGAATAAATCTACAAGCATCGATGTGTATGTCACAATGGAAGAAGGAATGATATCTTCCTTCAACTAAGCTTGGCCTAAGCGGGTGTTTCCGGGCCATCGAGATGCTTTAAAAGGGGTGTTGGTCAATTACGGAAGGCTGTGCCTCCTGGCGGCCATTTCTCTTGAACTGACCACCGCAATCCACCCATAGATCACTCTTTGTCGTTTGTGTGGGCAGCCAACTCGGTTACTCTATTCCTTACTCACTGGTAGGAAATGTTATCAGACGTATCTTCGAGCATTCATTGATCACTCAGGGCTGACAAGGTGCTGCGCACGAAACCTGTTCACTGGATCTACTCTAGTTCGGACAAGGAGTTATGGCCCCACCAGCAGCTGTATATGTTGTTGCGGCTGTCGTAGGCGTAGCAGCAGTATTTGCGTTCAAAGAGGTATGTTCGCGTTCGTTATACGCTCTCTGCAGCCTTGGGAACCGAACACGTGTACTCACACGCTCCTCGTTCATTCATTCCTCCCTGTCTCGCTGTGTTTACCCTCCAGTTCGTTTACGAGCCGCATATAGCCCCCAAGCTTGAAGCATGGGCTGAAGACTTTCTCGAGCGGAGACGCGCGGCACGCAACAGGCGTGCGAGCGCTGTTCCGGTCAGGACGTCTCGTCGTCGCCATTCATCCTCTTCTTCCGATTCATCACATCACAACAATGATCTTCAGAGAGGTCAGGGTGTAAACGATGGAGCACTCGGGCCGAGAGATTTTCCTGTCGATGGATTCGAGCTAGAAGCGCTCGCTTCGAGAGAGGTAGATGAATGGCGGAATGAGGTACTCAGAAGTCAGGAAAGGCCAAAGGACGGTCTGAGAAAGCGAAAAACAGATCGACTCAGGGATGACTTTGATGGTTTCGACACCACGAGCACAACCCTTGACGAGGTGAGTGCTCGATGTAGCGATTTTTTGCTTCCTGGCGTGCTCAAACCGATTATCACAGTCGTTCACATGCCTTACGCACACCCCGCTCGCACCGACACACGTGATCTCAAATGTTTCTTCCCCAATCACACTCAGTACTGGATCGCTGCCTGTAACGCCGACTCGTCGCCTTCGATCGGAATCTCAGTCAACGACAACGCAAGGAGATGCTAGTACATTATTCATAGTTCCACACTTACCGCCCTCCCCTATTCATGAAACACAAGTGATGTCTCCGAGGACGGTATCCCCCGGCTCCTCTGGTCCGATGTCTCACCCACTCACCGATAGTGTGGGTTATCTCGACATCACTTTCCCATCCCCGCTTGCAATTCCTAACGCTGTCCACCGTTCACCTGCGATTGAGGGTGCCCCACATCCCTTGCCATTCACTCCAACCAATCAAGTCATGGCTGATGATTCTCCATTTGGTCCCCTCCTTCCGGACACGCCTCGTTCAAGTGCAGAGATATACGGAGAGAGGCCGTTTTCGCCGATTACGAGGGTAATGGGATCTTCGTTTGGCTTTGTGTCTGCCACTGGGTCAAAGGGGACGCTCTCTTCCAGGGCCAATTCCATGAATTCAATTCGGACGCTTGGAAGTTCTGGAGTGGTCAGGCAAGGCAGCGGACTCGTGAATGAAGTGGTGACAAGTGGCTCCGACGACGGTAGTGACGAAGAAAACCATCCGCATGCTTCCATATCTACCTTTGAATCGGTCATTTCATCTCTCTCAGAACGGTACCCAGCTCCACCTACACCTCCTGTGATCGTTTCTTCACCTGCATCTTCTGTCGGTGTCATCTCAGCACCTTCATCGCCCCGCAGTGGCGGTTCCGAGGTTGTGGTGCAACATGACGCTATCGCCATAGCATCGCATTCCCTCTCTCCCCCTCCCCCTCAGACACATTTTTCTCTGCCCTTGCTCCAGCTACCCTCAGATTCGTCGAGTCCACGTCTGACACCCCTTTCACGCTCCCCAGCACATTCAGCAACGTCTCCAGCTGGCTCCTACGCCTCCTTCCTTTCTCCGATGCCCATTAGCCGTACTGCGTCCGAGTCCGAAGGAGATGAGTTCTTGTCGGTCACCAGCGATTATAGCGATTGGAGTACATCGCCTGTTACACCGGGTGGACATACGGGGCCCATGCAAGATGGGGCGAATAACCCATTCCTCGACTTTGACCATCTGACGCACGATGCCAGAGGGAACGGTTCTGAGCACGGGGACGGGAGCGAGGGAAGTGAGGTGCTTGTTTCTGACTTCGGACAAGAAGGCGGGAGTGAAGGGGGCAGTGATGAGAGTTGGGGAAGTGCAAGAAGATATTAGATTGGGGTGTGAGGATGCCTGGGTAAGGTGAGCAAAGCAAGCACATACAGGCGCGTTCTGGGGTTGATACACGATGGCTCCGGTCTCGACCTGTGTTGCTTTGCTTTGCTCTGCTTGTAGCATAGTGTTTTCTTCCGGGTAAATGGACGATCTGGGGTCGTGTTTTGTTTAGTTTGCTATTTCATTTGCCATGTACTGTGGTTGCGCTAACAAATCGAACTACTTAGGCGAACCACCAAGCAATATATTTATGACAGATGCGGAAGTGCGATACTCATTTTAGCAGATATCTAGGTGTTCGATTGATTGACAGTACGCCCGAGCATGCTCAATGCCAAGATACCTCACTAATGACTAGGTGTGTACATTTACGTCGAAATCTAGCGCAATATTATGTGCTTTGAGCAGATTGCGATCTATGATGTGTCGGTTGTATCAGTGGTTCGAGGGTATAGTCAGTTAGTCCTTGCGTGCTCGCTTCTTGGAAGCGCCGTTCTGCATCTCAACGTCTTCATTCGCCGTGGCAAAGTAGTCGAGAGATCCCTTGGGGTCAGCCTTGATTGTCTTGCTACCTTCAGTCCAGCCGATGGGGCAGACCTCACCATGCTTGTCCTGTAACGCTGGATTACGAACGATTCCACACACAAAATTCTCAAACGAACTGTAAATTGGAATGCCTGCAACAGACGGATGGTTTCATCGACAGAGCGACCGACTGGTAAGTCATTGACCGTGATTTGCCTAGAGCCATGCAATGAGCTACCTTTGAATGTACGACGGATCCAGGGGACATCATACCTTATGGTCCCCTTTGGATCGATAATGAAAAGACCTCGGAGAGAAATACCCTCTTCCTCGATGAGAACATCATAATCACGCGAGATTTGCATGTTCCTGTCCGCAATCAGAGGAAGTTTCAAGTCGGGCCCGAGACCACCCTGCTTTCTCGGTTGTTGAGCCCAAGCAAAGTGCGAGTACTGCGAATCAGTCGAGACACCTATTGAACGTGAGTAACTATTGTTCCTGCGTTGGAGTGTAACTAACCGAGGACGGTAGCATCCAGCTGCTTGAACTGAGGGAGGGCATCATTGAATGCAAGAATCTCAGTGGGGCAAACGAATGTAAAGTCCCTGTGGTGACACTGCTCAGCTTATTGTAACAGTCATCCCAAGACTGTTTGGAAGCCTACATCGGGTAAAAGAAAAGAACAACCCTACAAAAAAAATAAAATAAAGCGAAGGCTGTGACTTGAATGGACAAGACCCACCATTGCCCCAGGTAATCTGCGAGAGATATGTCTTTGAACATACCATCGACGACGGCTGTCGCATTGAATGCTGGGGCAGGACGTTGGACTCGAGCTACCATGGCTACCGGGGGTCAAGATGCGACAAAGAACGGGAAGAAATGAAAAGACCCGAACACCCAATTTATTTCGAGTTGAGACGCGTTATGTACGCTTATTTTATTCCTCCCAAATTTGGACGTCGTTGAAGATCAGGTCATTTCACCCATTGTGAAAAGCCACAAATATGCCTTTCCCTCTGCGTGAAATTTGGTTTTAGGCTCAGATTGGGGAAATGTTTGATGCTCCGGAGGTATTGTCACTCCTTGATTAACCAGAGCGGACCGGTACGTTGTGTATCGTATGGACTTGTTTGTAACCCGGGGTAATGAAACTTGGTTAGTCCATGTGGTTATCGATTTTCGATGGTAAGCGGCAGTCCTACGAATCAAGTTCAGTTAATCGGGACCCGTTGGAAGGGACCACGGAACCCTAACCTTGGACCAAGGTTGCAACTTTTACTACTGAGCATTTCTAGTTTCCCCTGTATTCGCAGTGCATTGGATATACATCCAGTCCCTCGGTGAGTGAGCACTGGACTAAAATAAAATAAAATATTATCGGAAAAAGTTGAGTCAAAAATGAAGCATCCGACAGACCTCTCTGCTTTGGGTAAATCTGTCACCCAGTTGTGATCACGGATCAGTCTTGCAAGTTGAAAGATAAGGGTTTTGGCCACACCGGAGCTGGGTGATCGTACGAGACATGCACTACAAGGGTAGTGGAGCTATCACATTGATCATCATCTAGGCACTTTATCGTGTGAGACTTTGAGAAGTGATAGAATGGGCGCTGTTGCTCAATATTTTTCAAGCCCCTGAGTAGCGAGGCACAGGTAATCCTGACGACTTACCCGAGGGTATATCGGAATCCTGGAAGCGCATCAGATGATTGATAAGATAAGAATCCGCAGCACCCAATACCCATCTCCGGTGCTGACCGGAACCGGTTAACCATCCACTTGCCTCCATGAGCAACTCAAGGTGGCTGGAGTCCAAGGTCGACATTCATCCATTTTAAAGTGAGAGGTTTCGGGTATGGCAATGTTTTCCCACAATTAGTCAGCTCGGGCCTCCGAAAACCATTTGTGAAGTCGTTATCCACCCATCAAAATTCACTATCTTTTACACCAAGTTCCCTATTTTGTTCCTATGATAGTTTCAGGGCCCGTCGCCGATCAGCGAACTGGATGGCATCGGTAACCACTCGGGTACGCATCGGCTACTGTGTACTTCGAGCTGGTCAACTGGATCACTGATGGCAGTCGGGGTCCCAGGTCCGTCTTTATAAATAGCGAAACGATTAGATACGGTCACAGGCCGACACTTGTCGCATACTTCTAGCCGCCGACGATGCCATCGGACACTCTAACCAGATCCACTGACCCGGGAGCTTCGGATTCCACAGCAGGTATCCTCGTTATGGTAAGAACAGGATACCTTTGTCAGCAATGGGGAGTCAGAAGTTTTGGACCAGCGCAAAGGTTATCTCACTGTCTACGTGTCGCACCGGTGAGTGCATATAGAATTGAATTTCAGCCGTAATTATGTCATGTTGTAGTGACCGAGGTATAAAGCTACTATCCTTGAACCTGCTGCGCCTCACTGGTAATGGACACCGAAAACCTCGCAGGACTCGCTGGAGCTGGGGATCTAAAGATCACAGCGCTGGTGAAGCCTGACACAGAACCACTTGACGTGGCGTATGGACTCTCTCCAGATCAAACGGCCTTCTTCAAGGCACAGACTGGGATCGACGACGATGACGACCTTAGGACGCACATTCTGGAAGTACAAGAGAGGGCATATAAGGTCAGTGAGGTAATGTCGTTTCAAGTGCGCCCCGATCGGACATCTTGGACGTAGATATTTCCCTACGCATCTATTAGGTACCTCACGTTCCTCCGGTACGTTTCGCCCTTCTACATTACCACATTTAAAATGCTGATTTTCCATCCAGGTTAGGGATCGCGACACTTCCAGAGTACGACAGTATTATTAAGCTTGGCCAAGAGCGCCCGGACGGGATCCTGCTGGACATTGGTTGCTGCTGTGAGTAACCCACACTCCGCGAGCTTTTCTTCCCAAAAACGCCGACGAGACACATGCACTAGTTGGAGTGGATGCGAGAAAAGCCGTGGCAGACGGTTTCCCACTCAAAAACACCGTGATCACTGATTTGAAGAAAGGTAAATGACATAATCATGATTTCGTGTCAATGTCAATCCGACGTCTTTCTAGAGTTCTACGACATGGGTCACGCCCTCTTCAATACGACGCCAGAAACCTACCCACTCAGCTTTGTCCCTGGGGATGCGTTTGATCCCAACATCTTGCAAATCGTCCCTCCTTTCGACGAGCCTCCTTCAACAGAGAGACCAGACTTGTCCACGTTGGCTTCGCTAAATCCACTCGCTGGCCGTTGTGCGGTGGTCTACGCATCTAACTTCTTCCACCTGTTTTCAGAGGAAAACCAACTCCATTTGGCCAAAGCATTAGCAGGGCTATTGTCTCCTGAACCTGGTTCCATGATATGTGGTGAACACGTCGGAAACTGGCAGAAAGGAGTCTTTCATGGAGAACTGTCAGGCAGGGTATTTGACATGTTTCAGCACTGCCCCGAATCTTGGAGTGCGATGTGGGATGAAGTCTTCGGGAAGGGAAAGGTGAGGGTAAACACGAGAATCGAGTCGGTGGAAAAAACAGCTGGATTTGCATATAACCGGTTGCAGTGGTCGGCGGTGACGTTGTAATTCGAAGAAGTATATGTTTTCTTTTTTCCTTGTCTATTGTACTATAGGGCCGAGGCCCTTTGCTAGACATTGCATGTGGTGCTGTTAAGTCGAGATAGACTTAGTAGATATATTATAATACTGTACATGTACCGTGCAAGTTACTTAGTTATCTGTATCGGGATTTAGCGCTATGGCGTGGCAAACTCGTATCGTCGCCTTCATCCTCATCCTCGCGCTCACGCTCGCCCTTGCCCTTGGCGTGCAGAAGCAACAGCACAATGCGCACACGATTATGCACGTCGTGCCGTTGCACCTCTCGCCCTGATCCTCGTCCTCGCCCACCTCGCCCTCACCCTCAGCATGTAGCAGTGGCCATCCAGGGCCTGGATGGGCATCGGTAACCGCTCGGGTACCACCGGGTACTTCGAGCTCGATCGTTGATCGGTTGAGTCAGACTCCCGGCTCCGGCTGTATAAATAGCGAAACGATTAGATACGGCTAGAAGTCCTTTTGACCTCCACGAAGTTAGAACAATCACGCCTCCATGTGCGGAAATGAAGCGACAACCCATATTCAGACTGAATGTGTGACCACAGGCCGACACTGGTCGCACACCCCTAGCCGCCGATTATGCCATCGGACACTCTAACCAGATCCACTGACCTGCGAACTTCGGATTCCACAGAAGGTATCCTCGTTAGGGTAAGAACAGGATGCCGTTGTCAGCAATGGGGCCCTGGGGAGTCAGGAGTTTTGGACCAGAACAAAGGTTATCTCACTGTGTCGCACCGGTAAGTGCACATAGAGCAAAGCCGTAATTATGTCATGTTGTAATGACCGAGGTATAAAGCTGCTGTTCTAGAACCGGCTGCGTGCTCAGTAATGGACACCGAAAACCTCACAGGACTCGCTGGAGCTGGGGATCTAAAGATCACAGCGGTGGTAAAGCCTGACACAGAACCGCTCGACACAGCGTATGGGCTCTCTCCAGATCAAACGGCCTTCTTCAAGGCACAGACTGGGATCGACGACGATGACGACCTTAGGACGCACATTCTGGAAGTACAAGAGAGGGCATATAAGGTCAGTAAGGTAACGTCATTTTGAGTGCACAGCCCAAAGTGAACACACCTTGGACGTAGATATTTCCCTACGTATCCATTAGGTGCCTCACGTTCCTCCGGTACGATTCTCCCTTCTACATTAACGTTTAAAATGCAGATCTTCCATTCAGGTTAGGGATCGCGACACTTCCAGAGTACGACAGTATTATTAAGCTTGGCCAAGAGCGCCCGGACGGGATCCTGCTGGACATTGGTTGCTGCTGTGAGTAACCCACTGCACTCCGCAAGCTTTTCTTCCCGAAAACGCTGACACATGCACTAGTTGGAGTGGATGCGAGAAAAGCCGTGGCAGACGGTTTCCCACTCAAAAACACCGTGATCACCGATTTGAAGAAAGGTAAATGACATAATCATGATTTCGTGTCAATGTCAATCCGACGTCTTTCTAGAGTTCTACGACATGGGTCACGCCCTCTTCAATACGACGCCAGAAACCTACCCACTCAGCTTTGTCCCTGGGGATGCGTTTGATCCCAACATCTTGCAAGTCGTCCCTCCTTTCGACGAGCCTCCTTCAACAGAGAGACCAGACTTGTCCACGTTGGCTTCGCTAAATCCACTCGCTGGACGTTGTGCGGTGGTCTACGCATCTAACTTCTTCCACCTGTTTTCAGAGGAAAACCAACTCCACTTGGCCAAAGCATTAGCAGGGCTATTGTCTCCTCGACCCGGCTCCATGATATGTGGCGAACACGTCGGAAACTGGCAGAAAGGAGTCTTTACTGCAGAACAGTCGGGCTGGGCATTTGAAATGTTTCAGCACTGCCCCGAATCCTGGAGTGCGATGTGGGATGAAGTCTTCGGGAATGGACAGGTGAGGGTAAACACGAGAATCGAGCCGGTGGAAACAGGTGGATTGGCATATAATCAGTTGCAGTGGTCGGTGGTGATGTTGTAGTTCGAATAGAGAAGTAGTAAATGTTTTATTCTTTCATTGTTTATTGTACTATAAGGCCGAGGCCCTTTGCTAGACATTGCTTGTGGTGTTGTTGAGTCGAGACAGACTCAGTAGATGTATTATTGTTGCGCAGAGTACGAGGTGTGAGAGTCGAAGCGAGATGGTGGGGAAAGAATCAGAGCGACTGATATTTCCCCTATACTACACTGTCTATTATACTAGTGTACTGAATGGATTGCTAATCGTATATATTTCTACATTCTAGGGGACATAGCGATTGTATTAGCTTATGTCTCGGCCGTGCGCAGCTTGTACAATAGCTTAGTAACATATATGTTTATCTAAGCTCGCACAACAATTATAATATGTACTGTACATGCACCGTGCGGGTTACTCAGTTATGATGAACTAGGTAGTGCTTTGGTTGCTGTACCGGGGAGCGTCAACAATACTGCCAAACACCTAATTACGGCAAAGTTGTCCTCAAGACCCGACTGTGCTGCCGAGCTTTTGACCATCCTACATGAGTCCTCGTCTTGCTAATTTCCTCCTCATTCAATATCCGGAATGCCCGCAGTGATCAGCAACGGCGACGAGCTTTCCGCTGGCCATTCACCGCAGTCAGTTACAGAGAAGCTAGACGATCCACGTGCAACACCGGGCAACGTTGCCGAGGTCAGTCGGACGAACGGAAATGGGGACGCGAGGAAGGAAGGTGAAAAGGATGAAAACGAAGGGCATATCGACACCGAGGAAGAGGAATCAGAGGATGGGGAGGATGATGCCCAGGAGACATTGGATATGAGGGTAGCAGGGGACGACCATGGTGATGATGGTAGCGAGGAAGAAGACGAAGAAGAAGACGAGGAGGGCGAGGAGGAGGAGGAGGAGGATGGAGAAGACGACGATGACGATGAAGAGGAAGAACCGTCGCTTAAATATGAGAGAATGAGCGGCGCCATCAACGATCTACTCAAGAAGGATTCAGCTTCTGCTCTTGCAGTTTCCAACAAGTGTCTGGTATGTCCACTATCGAAATATTTGCTGGTTTACTGGATCTCGTGGTCCTAGGCTCTTGGAACCCATGGTGGCATCGTGCACGTGTTCAATCTAGCTGGGGAACGTATCAAGTCTTTCAAACCCCATCAAGCTTCTGTGAGCGACATAGAGATGGATAGCACCGCAGATTTCGTTGCGACTGCATCGATTGATGGTGAGAAGTTAATCGTAATCACACTCAATTTACTGATTGGCCAGGTACCAGGGCAGGTCGTCGTGCACTCGCTGTCTACGACAGAATCCTACGTCTTTGACATGAAACGACCAATACGCACCGTAGCCCTTGAACCTCATTTCGCCAAGAGGATGTCACGCGCGTTTGTATGCGGGGGTATGGCGGGTACACTGGTTCTACGAGAGAAGGGCTGGCTTGGCCATAAGGAGACAATCCTTCACTCAGCAGAGGGTCCTATATGGCATGTACGATGGAGAGAACATTTCATCGCGTGGGCAAACGATCTTGTGAGTTCTTTGGTTCCTTTGCCCTGTCACCATTCCACTAACGTTTATTACATGTTTCAGGGAGTCAAGATATACGACACACAGTCCCAATCTCGCATCACGTTTATTGACCGACCATCTGATAGTCCTCGAGCCGACCTCTTCAAGTGTACTCTATACTGGCAGGATGATTCTACGTTGCTCATTGCCTGGGCCGACCATATCAAAGTTGCGCGAATACGCTCGCGTCCTTCAGGCGGCCCAAAACTTCCACCCTGGATTGTTGAGGTCACTGCTGCATTTCAGTTGGACTGCGTGATCTCTGGCATCGCCCCTCACCCGATGTCCCCGCAACACTCGCCTCCAGAGAATGGCACCACCGCCTTTGCTGTGACGTTGACCTCATTCCTGATCCTTGCGTACGAACCCCCGGACACATATGGCGACGAGATGACGGATGATCGTGCTCGTCAGGCACGAAAGACCGCAGAACGTCCCGAATTGCGCATCATGTCACGTTCCGGTGAAGAACTCGCCGCCGATGCCCTCAGTATAACCAATTATCAGGCGTGGGGCTGCAACGACTACCTCCTGGCTGAAGTCAATCCAGTCGGCATCGACGGAGAACGGTGCTATGTCGTAGGAAGCCCAAAGGACATTGTGCTTGTCCGACCGAGGGATCGCAAGGACCACATTGCCTGGCTTGTCGAACATAAGCGATACGAGGAGGCCCTGGACGAAGTGGAGAAACTTGGCGAAGATGAGCGTACTTCGGAAATGCCAGATTCCAGGATAGATCCCGTCCAAATTGGTGCTCGTTACATCAAGCACCTCGTTGGGGAAGGTCCGCCTATCCTTCCTTTCCTTGTTGATATCCTTCCCAGCTCGATTTTACCATAGGCGATTTTGTTAAAGCAGCTCGGCTGTGTCCAAAGGTCTGTGGTCAAGATGTTCCAAAATGGGAGGAATGGATATTCGTGTTTGCACAAAAGTTCCAATTGCAGGTGGGTTGCTACCTACGATGTTGGGAGTGGCTGATTCGGGTTTTCAGACAATCATTCCTTATGTCCCGACTGCCGCTCCGCAACTTGGACACTTGGTCTACGAGATGATACTTGGTCATTTTCTGAGTCACGATAAACTGGTCAGTGTACATGGGTAGGCGTTGCGTTTCATGACATTCATTTATATCATCACAGGCCTTGCACCGGATGATCAGGGAATGGCCAAGCTCTATTTATGACATCTCCGCGGTCATTGTTGCAGTTCAGTCAGAATTAGACGGGGCTCCGTCGTCGTCGTCTTCCTTAGACCCACTGAGGTCGGACGCCCTGCTGATGGAGTGCCTTGCTGACTTGTAAGAACGTTTGCGCATATATTCTTTCTTTCCCGCTGATCCCGATTATCCAGGTATACTGCAAACCGGCAATATGGCAAAGCTCTACCTTTCTTCTTGCGGCTACGGAGACCGAATGTCTTTGACCTCATCAGAGAGCATAACTTATTCACTGACGTCCAAGACCAAGCGCTCCTTCTCGTTGAATTTGACCAAGAACTCGACGAAAAACGTAAGCAAAAGGGCCATGTGAGCGCTTTGAGCCAAAGCGAGGCGATCACATTGCTTGTAGATCATACTCACTCGATACCGGTATGTCGTTTCATTCTTGCTGTTGATTGAGCCATTTGACCCACTCCGTCGGCAGGTGGGACGCGTTGTGCAGCAATTGCGCCCTCGGCCATATTACTTGTTCCACTACCTCGATGCTTTGTTTAAGAAAGACCAACATCTGGCATCTGACTTTGCGGATCTTCAAGTGACTCTTTTTGCCGAATATGCGACATCGAGGTTGATTGAATATCTGAGAGCAAGTAGTTACTACAATCTTGAAGGGGTAAGCCTGTCCTTCGTTATCGCAGCGCGAGATCGCCAACACCCTACAGGCATTTAACATATGCAGAAGTCGTGACTTGGTTCCAGAGATGGTCTTCCTTCTTGGTCGGATGGGCAACAACAAGAAGGCATTGACACTCATTATTGAACGTATCGGTGATGTTCAGCAGGTGAGTATCCAAAGGCATCAGAGTGATATCTCTTCAAAGTTTGTTCTCTAGGCCATCGAGTTCGCCAAGGAACAGAATGATGATGATCTTTGGGAAGATCTCCTCAAATACGCAGAAACGCGACCGAGTATGTTGAACTCCCATTCATTCGTCTGCTTCGCTGAGAGATATCCTGGTAGCGTTCATTCGTGGACTGCTTGAAAATGTCGGTGCCGAGATAGACCCAATACGATTGATTCGTCGGATCAAGAATGGCCTCGAAATCCCGGGTCTCAAGGAAGCCCTAATCAAGATCCTTCACGACTTCCAGCTACAAATATCATTACTAGAAGGTTGTCAAGCAATTCTGAACTGCGATTCTACAGCCCTTGCGAACATACGGCAAAAGGGTCAAAATTCTGGGTTCTTCCTTGGTGGTTCGTCGTTTCGATGGGCCGCTGGCAACTGATTCACGATTCGCTGACGGTTGTTTCAGCTAAAGCCCTTTGTCTACTGTGTGCTGAACCGCTACAACGTTCACCACAGGACCTTTTGTTACTATTCCTCTGCAGACACGTCGTGCACGCAAACTGTATCGACGGCGTGGACGACCTCCCGCGATACATGGAGAACAGCCTTGAGGTCAGCATTCGCACCCGACCCGCACACGAAGTCAGCGCGAAGATCGCATTGTGAGTACAACCGTTACTTCCTCCATGGCGTGGACGTGCTAACTTGTTTTACGATACAGCGCATCCGTCGTGCGCGCCAAGATGCGGCAGGGGTGTCCAGTATGCCATCGGAGGGGCGAGGGGATGCTGGCATAACGGTTGCTGGACTGGATAGACTCGATCCTCATTGTGGATTCACTATACATTATATACCCATTAGTATTTTCTTCTCACTCTGAGTCCCCGCATGAAAAGGCAGGCCCGTGTGTTTCCTGTTGCCCAAAAATTCAAAGATACCATATATGGAAGGCCACACTACCGCATTTGGCTGAGCATAACCATATAAAGCAATTCTGCGTCCAAGTCTCCCCAGGATAAAGCAAAAGTATGTTCATGGGCATCCATTTCTCCCATTGTAAAGTGCACCCTTCGGGGTTGCACACGATAAAATTGGAACGATACAGAGAAGATTAGCATGGCCCCTGCACAAGGATGACACGCTTTTCCGGAGTGGTAGACCTACGGGTCTCAATATTTATTGCTCTTTTTTCCTTTGAAGTTAAACGGCCACTAACACATACCGTACCCGGGCATGTATGAGACTCGGACGCATTCGCGAGACCTCATCGAGATGCGACCCGTCGCTCCCTACTTCTACGCATCAGCTTCTGCACGGCTGCGCTCTCAAAGAGGTAGGTGTCCACAACGGTTGACTAGTTGCTCACTAGGAAGCGTCTGGCTGTGGTTGAATGTAGGTTGGGGCCAGGTAAATGACCACTTCTGACCCAACATCGCACTGTGTGTACTGTCATGCATGGGACACTCGTGCATGTGAGACGGTATGCTCGTCACGAATGTGAATTCAGCAATCAAGCTTCCTAGTGCGTCCCACACAATCAATCAAGCCCACGACGACCCAGTCTATGTGGATTGTGGGCATCGTTGACGCAAGATTATGGCGGCACGGTCTGCCTTTACGATCATTCGCAAATATTCACCGGGTGGAACTGGTGGACGAACAGGCGACGAGACGTAAAGCCATCCCCTATTCAAGGAGCCACTGGAGGGACAAATACCCAAGCCCTCGTGGTTGCGTGATAAGTCTCCAGTGCATATAGTAGGTTACGATGGTCACCGTCAGTGTAGCATGCTCATTGCTACCACGTCACGAACAGTACCACGGACCAACTCGTGGTACTCTATCTACATGGCAGTCAACGCAGACGTACTCGAGAAACATTGAACGTGAGCCAGCCCAGCAACCAGCATCATCCGACTGACCATCACCGTAGGTGGCCGTCGTCAGCTTGGCACAAGGGTGCTGTGCACGGATGATCAATGAGTAGGTAATGCGGGACCATGGGGGTTACAACCACTGCGATGGATGATGTGGTCACTCTCGTTCCGCTCTGTTGAGTTTGAAAGCAACTGAAGTGGGAAACTAGCACCTCGCGTTGGAGACATCCACGTTTCCACTGATCTTACCTCGGGATTGAGTGGATTGTTCCCCAGCGGAGGGTACGCAAAGGCCAAATATCGAGTCCTTTCTCGGGAATGCACCCTAGTGACTGCGTCAGGGTATGCGTTCTTTCGAGCGCATACAGCCAACATCGACGTCCCTGACAACATCACTATGCTCGTCGCTACCACGCCGCTCACCACAGGGTACTGCAGACCAACTTACAGATCTCGACTATTAGACCACCCAGTGCATACATGCTTGACTGAGACCATCGGACGTGAGCCACTCCCGCAATCCAGCGTCATCCGACTGACCATTGTACATGGCCGTCGTCAGCTGGGTACAGGAGTGCTATGCACAGATGATAATTGAAGTAAAGCAAAGACATCACCAGGTCGGTGAAGGACGTGAAATTGCTGTAGAGGTCGATGCGATCTGTGTTGCGTAGCGTCGTTGAGAGCGAGCGCTGGCGTGGTGGCGCTCGACAGGTATGTAGGTATTTATATGCTGTTCGCCAACCATCTCACTTGCAATAACGGCAATGACGTCGTCGCAGCCATCGAGTTTGAGAGTGCTCACCTTCCATTCTGGGCCTGCGAGGTTCCCAGTACTTCTCATCCGTCACCGAGTCTTGTCATTCTTTCTTATCATCCAAAATCGTGCAGTGCTCAATGGTTAGTTGCGTCGGAGTGATCTCTACCAACACTTTTTCAAAAAGATCCCTTGGGTATTGTACTTAAATATACTAAACTTATAGAGAAGAAATACATAGTGCACTCGCATCACCCTCCCCTCAAGCTTTCTGCGCTTGATCCGACGCTTCCACGTCCTGGACCGCTTGCTCAACTTCCTCCCCCTCAACTTCCTCGTCTTGCAACAGCTCTTGGGGAATTATCAGGTTCAAAACGACCGCCACCAACCCAGAAACCAAGACTGTCAATTCGAACCGCATCTTGTGATCAGCCAGCGTTCGTGATATAAACACTCGCAAGCGAGTCACTCACATGGTGTACTCAACACGATCGTAATCGAGTCAAAGAGACCTTGCAGACCCGAGTTTGGGTTACGGACGCCGTCAAACAAGTAAATGAACACGTTCGGCATGAGCAGGTCGCCGATGCCGAACGACATCGCGGCAGCAAGAATGAACCGATCGCGGCGGGTATACTCCATGTAGGAAAGTACGCGCAACCCAGAGACGATTACACTTGCGAAGAGGAAGGTAGTTACACCTCCGAGGACCGGGTTGGGGACTGTGTAACATTGCCGTCAGACCAAGGCCGTGCTCCAGCGTGGAGTAGTGCGTACTAGCAAGGAAAACCCCGGAAACCTTGCCAAGGACGCCGAAAAGGATAAGGAAAACACAACACCATCGACCAGCGGCAAGATTTGCACAACGAGTCAGCGCGATGACACCGTTGTTCTGAGCACACGGATTAGTGTGCATTCCTCTAGACTGAGATATAACACAGAACTGACCTGCGCAAAAATGGACAACGGCGTCACGGTAAACAGTGCCGAAATAAACCCTCCAAAGCCGTCACTCTAAGCTAGGATTAACAAAATCGTGAACAGAACACAAGTATAACTTATATTCACCAAAACACCGCCTTGAATGCGTGAGTCAAAGTCATCGCCAGTTACCTTCAAGCGAGACACTTCTGCGGAAGCTGTGATATCACCTATAGATTCCATCGTGGTAGACACTGAGGAGAAAGTGAGACACCAAGTTGGAATGGGAGGCAATAACTTATATGCATACCGTAGACTGCCAACATCGGAAGGATAGCAGGAGGATAGACACCAATTTTGAATGTGTGCACCCTTCTAGATATGAGTATCGCACAAGTTCAAAGTAAGCATGTAACATACCACAGGAACGTAATGGCCGGTGCAGAAGTAATGGTGCTGCCATCTATATATCCCGCAGCACCTGCCACGATACATCCCACTGCAAGCCCGACGATGATACTCGCATTCTTCAAGAACGGAGAACCAAACAGTTCAGTAAGGATGATGGTGACAAACGAAAGAAAACCAAGGCCAATGAACTCTGGTGAGCCCCACCTAAGCGACGAAGTCAGAAATCTCTGCACAACACCCAAGAGACTTGAAGTTTCTTACGGGAGCGCGTGTTTGGATGTGGTGGTCGGACACAGAGAAAGTGGTCCACTAGTAGGACGTGCTTGGCAACCGTTCGATCCTCCACCCCAGTTGGGTATACCGGACGAACCAATGAGGGATGCTCCGATCATGACGATGACAGTTCCTGGCCATGCATGTTGGAAAAGTGACCCTCTGCGTCCTCAAGGAGTCCTTACCTGTAACCATCGGCGGAAATATGCGCTGCAGAGTGCGCGGCGGAATAAATGATAACCCCATTTCAAGGAACGAACATATTAATGACGTGCCTAGATAAAGCCATGCAGAACATTGATGTCCCTGGTAAGAGGAAGCTCTGTGATTGACTTACCGAGGACCATACCGTATGCGTCGGGACATGCGCCACGAGTCACACTACCATCAGCAGCAGTAACAGAGGGACAGGTCCCATTAGCATACAGGGCATTGAAAATCTTGTAAATGCACCTTCAGGGTGAATTCAAACCCCAGACATGGCCGAGGATACGTACAGCATCAGCAGTGCTGATTGTGGCAAAACTGGTTCCGACCACAGACAGCATTCCAGTACCTAGGTAGTATCCTTTCCAGAGCTTGATTCGTGACATTTGAACGAGACTCAAGATCCCTGGGAGCAGAGGCTCAGCGCGGGGACTTTCAAAACACGCGAGAGGACGCCTGGTCGACTACATACCACAACCGATGAGCGATGCAGATACCATATATGCAGAGGTTTGCGCATCAAGCACCAACGTGCTCGAAAAGATGATTGGGGGAGTGATTAAACCAGCCAACATAGCGAGCGCGTGCTGAAGCCCGCTTGCCATTGCGAGGACGAGCGGCAACTCATCGTCAATGCCGTAGAAGGGTGGTCTTCCCGACTTCGGTTTCTTGCCACCGATTGAGAAAGGCAGGACGGGTGAGCAGAGCCAGGCATAGTCGTAGTCGCCAAACCAGCCTTTCCTCGTGGTCAACTTGCGCTGGACGACACGCGCGTGATGCCGGACGTCAAATCGCGACCTCGGACTTGGTGGTTCGATGGCTGCAGGCTGGTGTTTCGTGACTGCAGATTCGGAAGACATCGTCACTTGAAAGCCTTTGTCACCCGAGATTCGTCCAGTTAGTGTCCTATGAGTCCACAGAGGTCGGGGTAGAAGGTTGAGGATGTATCGAGGCACAGAGACATCAGAACGATAAGCCCAATCCTGTAATTCGGCAAACGGCGCTAGATAAGCGCTCAACCCACGAGCTTAAGCGTTATCGCATCTGGACCCGAGGGGGCCGATGCCCAAGTTCCCACCTACTGCTCACTAGCAACCGGTGGTGCATGCTTTGGTGTGTGAGATATCGTTCAGAAGTCATTCAGGGCCCAAGCACTATGCAGTAATTCTGAATCGAGTCCTTGAAGTGTTGGAACTCCTGTCGAGTTATAAGCGTCTTGATCATAAAGGCTTGATATTCATCATCGTCAGATGCTTGCTGTTATTGATATTGAATCTCAGTATCCTTTTGACTGCAGGGTAGTGTAAGACCGTGGCCCCATGGAGAATGGTGTATGCATTTTTTAGCGACAGAATTTATGTGAGGGACCTTTTCAAGATGCTTTAGCAAGTGATAAGATAGGTATAATATCAAGTACAGTAACGACTTTGGTCATACAAGCTTCCCGGTTCTCGATCGAATTTTTTCGTGGCACCAAAAGATGATGGAAACGGAACCAATGCAACGAAATTTTTGGTATGTGAATAGGAACCGAATACAAAGTGGTGGGTTGCCAGCGACCCTGCGCTCACGAGCGCAACACAGCGAGGGTGATGGCAGCGAAGATCCCTGCGAACACGAGCAGCGCAAGAAGCGCCCACGCACAGCGCTTGGCCCATCTCAGCTCTGCATCGCGTATGATTCGCACCAGCTGCTGGCGCTCCGTCCCTGACTTTGAGGGTTCGAAATCCACGGGGGCGAGAAGTGGGGATATCAATATGATTGTGCCGAGGACCCAAAACGGCGGGAACACTGCGAGAAAAAAAGACAACACAGGGTCAGACATCTGAACGCCGCCGAAAACGACACGAGAATGAGACGTACGGAATCCAAATTTGAACAGATACATCGCGAGCGTAGTAGGCTCGGTATTGGAATCTGCCGAGTAGGCAGGGAGCTCGGCATCTGCGTAGGGCGGTGGTGGAATAGCACCGCCGAGGGATGGATGTGAATCATGTTGGCTCTCGTGCGTAGCAGGCGGACGAGTCACGCCAAAGAAGTCGTCGACGGCGTCGGTGGTGATGGCAACATGGGGTGTGCGAGTGGGAGCGGCAGTAGTTCGGGCTGGCTCTGGTGCAATTGGAAGCGCGAAAGGGGCGTGTGCGCCAGTGATGGTTTGAGCCTCGAGATCAACGTCTACAGAGGACGAAGCGCGGCGCCAGTGACCGTGGACAGTGACAGCGGAGATCTCCATGGCAGGAAGAAGACGAAAGGCTGGGCTAGGGCGGGGAAGTGCTCGCTGTGGGGTAAGAGGGCATCCAAGGCCCTGATATATACCCGACGCTCATGGCGACCGCGAAGAAGCAATCCAACTGAATGGTTGCACGTGGACCCACAAAAGCAGCCGAAGCGGCGAAAATAGCCTTTTTGGGTAATTCGCACTGAAAGCAATCACCAACAAATGGGCGTAATTTACATGTCTAGAGATACATGGCACATATACATGCAAGTCACAATGATGGTATACAGCAGAAATTTGGAATCATGGTGTACGCTATACAGAAGCACCGTCCTCCCAATCCTCATCATTATTCGTGTCCCGGGCATGTCTGCTCCTCCCGCCCGCCTCTACGAGCGCCGCCAGCCCACCCGTCCGCATCCCATTCATCCCCGGATCGAGCACCGACTCCTTCTCTAGCCGAACTCGCCCAAACGTGTCGTCCCACTTTGCCGCGCTCTTGAAGAACCGTCTACGAGGGATACTCTTGCCGGCGTCTGCGTCGATATATCGATTCGTCATGATACTCATCCGCTTTCTACTCCGACGGTAGGACGACCCGTCAGAGTCGTATCTATCATCGTCGGACTCTTCTGACCCTGCGGTGGCTTCCTGCAGTTTGTACAGATATCGCGCATGTTCTAGATGCATTTCCTCATCTCTACCGCGAGCAGAAGAATATAAGAAAATGGTTGCTCACGAGCTAATCGGCGGTCCAAACCATCCATCGCACCGTCTTCCCGGTCCTCCTCCACTTCCAAGTCCAGGTGCTTGCCGACATTCTCCCGTGGAACGTCATGCATTGCAACCGACGGAGCGCAGGGCAATTGCGCAAGTTGATGCAACGCGTTAAATCTCACTTTGTCTAGTGACCCATCCTTGATGTTCAAGTCGTCCATGTTATTTTCGGGAACTTCAAGGCGGTAGCGCGGACCGAACCATTCAAAGTATTCGTTCCAGGGTAGGTTCAGGTCGATGTCCTTCTCTATACCAAGAGCGCACGCGGTCTCGTACGTCCATGTTCGAGCGACGTTCTTGATTGTGTAGCCTCCTCCGCCGAGGAGAATGAGTGGGACGTGGAAAGATCGAAGAAACTGGACAGAGTGTGCGTGACCATTCATGGTAATGTTGAAACAGCCCAATTTATCTCCGGCCAACGAATCTGCCCCGCACTGCAACACGACGGCACTTGGGCGGAAGACATCCATGATTTTAGATACGACCTGTAGGCAAGTGTGAGACACGATATGGATTATACCCCACATGTAAACGCACTGGTTCAAACACCGTCTTGAACGCTTCGTCCGTGATCCCATCTTTGAGTGGGACATTGATGGCGTAATGTTTCCCTTTACCCATCCCTCTGTCCTCCTGGGTGCCGGTCCCAGGAAAATATTCCCCGAACTTGTGGAAGGAGCACGTCATCACCCTATTCGTTGTATAAAACGCCTCCTCAACACCATCTCCGTGATGGCAGTCGATGTCAATGTACAACACGCGTGGATAGGACCGCAGTAACTCCAGTATGCCGAGTACGATATCATTGATGTAGCAGAACCCCGAGGCTTCGCGCTTTTTAGCGTGGTGCAAACCACCAGCCCAGTTAATGGCGATATCAGCCGCTCCAGAGGCAATGCGTTGGGCCGCAGCTTTGGAGGTACATGAGTATAGAGCTAAATATAGGATGAACTTCGACATGTGCCCACCTATCGACCCTCCAGCCGAGATAGAACAGAATTCAAATACGCCTTCGAATGCGGGGTTGTCTTCGCCCATGAGGACTGTAGGAACGATCAGAGAAAGAACGTGGAAGTATCCGATCGGTCACGTACATCGCGTGCCATGGTACGTGAGCTCCTCCGCCGTCTCGGGCGTCACCCGATTCAAGAAATGAATGTACTCGTCGGTGTGGAAAGCGGTCATCGATTCTGGACTCGCGCGCTTGGGGCGCTGCATGGCGAAAACGCGTGAGTGCATGGGAAGGTCCGAGCGAGCGCGTGGACCTACCAGGACTTGCATCTTGTCCAGCATACCGTACGCAGAAACCAAGTCGTGTGTGACGCGCATTCGGTGGGGTTTCATGGGATGACCGAGGCCATATGTGTACGAGCCGATGTCCCCTACCAGTGGTCTGTTCGGATAAAGTCAAAAGAAGATCGCTAGAAGACGCACCGTCGTAGTAGTACGTGACCCGTCTCTTTGACATCGCGTCGTCTCCGTATGCGTTTGTGCAGTTGCCCAACTCCTTTACAGCGGGGCTCGACCGCTAACCATTTGCACGTGACATTATGATGTGTGGCTGTGGACAAGCTTGAAGACGTCCAACAGCTCCAGCGCCTTGCTCACAAAAAAAAGAATAACATATCTCTAATGTACCGTCCATCGTGCGCAGAATCTGTACGGCAGCCATAGTACGGAATCGCAACAGAACATGCCACCATCATCAACGTCACGCCCATCATCGCAAGTCAATTTCCACCGTGTCTCCCACCTCTTCCTCGGCATCATCCTCTTCAATGACCCTTCTATTTTCCTTCTCAACCGGTGGCGGAGGAGGTACTTCAACGCTCGATGGTGTGATAATTTTCACCGCGGTTCCATGTTCGATGTCCGGCGCGACAGCGGTCGAACGAGCGGTCAAGTCAGAGGCAACGGGTGGCGATGAAGGCGGGGAAGTCGCCGGGGGTGTTTTTGGAACGGGCGGCACAGGTGGAGATTGAGACGCCGGTGGGAATCGGAAGTTGCGATCCATTGTACCATTACTTTTGTGCCGCTTTTCTGTCCCCGGGACTGACTTCTTCGGTACGGCTCTCTCCGCCTTTGTCTCTTCGTCTGATTCTTCTTCGGGGGTGGGCTCGAAATGTTTTTTGGTGATTGGTGGGGGACTTCCAGTGGCGGTATGCGGGACGGCGGGCATCGAAGCTCGATTTGGTGCGGTCTTGTGTGCATTGGTACCATTTGCAGAAGGTAAAGAGGCCTGGGACATCGATTGTGGCCGTTGAGTGTGATAGATCGAGGGAGGAGTGACCCCAAGATAGAACCCAGCGATGGGGACCATTCTGTCGACGTCAGCACGTCAGGTGCAGGCCCACATGTTGCTAACAGGTCACCCACTTCTTTTCCACTAAACATGCTAATATCCATTGTGGCTGGACGACTGGAATACTGAGCTGAAGGGCTCTCTGGTATTCCACTCCCGGCCCGCCAGAAACATTGCCACCACTAGCATTGGCACCTGTGGGAGTCATAGCCGGGGTCGTGCACACGAAATGAGTGGTGTCGATCTGGATCTTGTCACTCCACTTCGCCCTCATCTCTCTTAGCGCAGCCTTGGTGTCCTGCAAGAGCGCCTCGTCGGCTACGGTCCCGAAACATACTGAAACGCCGCTCGTGTCTGCGATGGTGTGGGTACGAAGGCGAATGAGGTTAGAGGGAAAAGTTCCTGCAGTGGTGCGTAACACTAGCTGGAAGGAATAGGTGGTATCAACCGAGAGACCCGTCAGTTTCGTGGAAGTGTTGGTCAGGGCATTGGGTATCGAGGCGAGCCGCTGTGAGTTCTTGTATATATCAAGAGAGCGTAGTTTGGCTGTGGCAAGTTTCAAAGAGGGCCACTCCAATGTTACTGAGGTCTGCGTGACATTGCGGACCTGGAAGACATGTGAGAAAGTGTTTCAGATGAAAGTTGAAGGCACGGCACTTCGAGCTGAGGGGGTTCTGGAGAAACGCGTCCAAAAGTCTCCATAATATCCCGCTGAAGCCCCCAAAACTCTTGATCACGCTTCCGTTCCTCCGCGATGTTTTGGTGTACCGCGATATTGACTATGGAGCCAGTCGAAACACCGGGTGGTAACAGAACTGACGGAAACTCGATGAGATGGGCACGTTCACCCAGCAGTATCTGAGTATTCGGAGTGTAAGCGAATGCGTCGCGCGAATAGGGTGCAAGACATCATACCGCCATGCCCGCGTCTGCAAAGAGAGTACTGTCAAAATCGAGCGCAGCATGTCTCGCTGAGGTGGAATTACGCACCGAGCTTCCCAACCGTGAAGGTGAAACTGTCTTGTGATCTTGTCATGACTGCTGCTGTTGATTGGCAGCCTGAGGCACTTGAATTATGTGGGTGTCAATTATGGAGGCTCGTAATTCCGCAACATCCACCCGGTGTTGTTATGGTGTTATTTGGTTATGTTGAAACTCAAAGCCTTTGGTAAACAAACACACGCATTGAATATCTACGCATGCTTGCCGCACCTATCGTGCATACAGTTCAGTGTCTCTGTGGATGGACTTCTGGTATTTTCAGTTTTCCCCCGTCCGTTTCTTACAATGGCACTAGAGATCTGCGTGCAACGCTCATTGTCTGTTCGTGTTTGAGGATGTTAGTAAACGCATCACCTATTTGCAATCAACCATCGTGTTGTCATCGGATGGCGCAGGTTACTCGTCGCGCAGGCACATTTCTTTTTCTTGGGCTCTCGATATCTTCGCGTACACAATGAAACTCCGCGATCTGAATTTCCTTTCAGTAGACACAGTTTTGAGTGGGTCGTGGGTCGTAGGTAGGTTGCGACAGGACGTCCGGATAGGCTGGCGGATCTTTTGCACCATTCGTCGAACACGTTGTGATTCGGCCGGTAAGGTGTTGCGTGCGAAGCGGGCGCGGCTTGAGCGTGTTCGACACCGTGATGTACACGAGGTAGACCTCTAGATCTTCCTTTCATTTCACCACTCGTAAATAGAAAGATTTATATCTTCATCTTTGCTCTCGCTTGTCTTTAACCCACATATCTCTCTTTTGATGTCACAGTCTCGCATCATTACAACCCTCTAGCACTCAAAGGACATCATGGTATTTAGACTTTTTACCCGCAAATCCACACTGGACGACACCTCAGCATCGCCAGAATCCAAGACAAGCCAGCAACTGCCCAACACTCGTCTCCCTACACCGACACCATCCATCGCCTCGGTTGGCCACCGGCACCATTCCCCCCTCCGATTTCCAACTGTCCTCCGTGCCGTACTGGGCGGCAGCATCACCGATTTGACTCTTAAAGACTCTGATCTAACGACAGATAGCATCGCCGAGGGAGAGAATGGTGTCGACTCCCCCGTCCCGCCACCACCAGTGACACCGTCCCCTCCCCCTGTCGGCCCAGATGAAGCAAAGGCCCTTTGTGATTTGATGCTGACAATACCACCAAAGACGCTGCATGCTTACACCCTTACACATCTCTGCCCTCAACCCCCTCCACCACCTACCTCCATGTCTTCTCTTGCACTCGGATCGCATCCCGACAACACACTGCGTCCGCCATCCCCGAACACGGTAACCAAGCTGACTACCTTCTTCTCAACCCTTGCGCCGCCCCCTTTGCTTCATTGTATGCGGTGTCACAAGGACTTCTATGATATTGAAAATGAAGAGAAAGACAAGGCATGCCGCGTACCGCATGACGACGAGAGCGCGTTGGTCTCTCGCGTTTCAGGAGGTGGCTACGAAACTCTATGGGGCTGCTGCGGGCAGACCGCCTCAGGAGACGGAAGCGAAGGTCCACCAGATGGGTGGTGCTACGAAGGGAGGCATACAGTGAGTTTATCCCTTCCCTGCATCACCCCCATTCACCCGAATCTCACTGTCCGACTATCACCAAGACAGACCCCAAACGCGCTCGATTCAGAGGGGACTCGACCATCCACGATGACAAACTGACATCGTGTCTCAAATTGAATTGTCATAGGGAACGGGACCAACTTCCGCACCACGATTCATATACTTCGCCATCTCGCAACGTTGGGACGTCCCCGGCGCGCAAATCCAACCCTTCGCCGGTCCGATCACAAGCTTCTGTTGTGATACCTCGCTCTACTCGAAAGCGCCCGCGCAAATCACTAAAGGGAGCGTCCGGTTCCGACAACGAGGCTGATGCGGAGAGTTCAGTGGGTCGCGTTGCGAAAGCCAAGGACAAAAAGAAAGCCAGTCACGGCGCGGGAGAGGGGGGCCAGGACACGAGCATGGCGGTTGATGAGCCCAATCCCCCACCCAAGTCCAAGGCAAAGGCAAAGTCTCGGCCTATCTCCCGAGCTCGTCCCCCACCCAGCAACTCCACGACTGCCTCACTCCCCGTTTCTGGTTCTAACACCACGCCTGTGGTCTTTACCAAAGCAAGGACCAACGCAGCAAAGCCTAAATCGACTTCTCGCACGTTGCTCTCACAGAGTCACACTCATCTAGCCTCGGATTCTGAGGCTTCGACCCGCGAACATCCTAGGACAAGAAGTCGTGTCCGGGAAGAATCGCGCGGCAGGGATGCTTCGCGGAGCCACACTACCTCGAAGCTAACGAAAGCGGGCATTTCTGAACGGGCAAGACGCACCAGCAAAGCCACCAAACCGCTCTCACAATCCCCGACTTCAGAGGGGGAACTAGAAGCTACAACAGATGAGCACCAAGAAAGCGATCAGGAAGTGAGGGGGAGAGATAGGAAGAGGAGGCGGGTGGGACGGAACTGAGCGGTATATCCTCGCGCTGTTCCGGTACATTCTACTGCAGGATATCCTATTGTCATATTGTCAACTGTTATTACTTTATTGATGTACCGCGTCCCTGCCTGAGCCTTGTATTTGGCTGTGATTTCCGTGGGAATTAGTGAGCGGCATATATACGGTCTGATCAGCCACAGACCCTTTTTTTCTTGACCAGCTCGAAGGCTACGATGCTCACCACGCATAGGACGCTTTCACGTCCGATCTCGTGAGCGGGTTAAGGTCTGAGCATACAATCCCCCTTGATCGGCTCTCGCAGGGCCCAGTTGTAACCAACTGAGCGGCATACCAGAAAAGCAGCTGTCTCTCCTTGACCCAAGACCCTTATCAATAGGCGAGGGACAGAGGGACATGGCTTTGAAAAGTGTCGCGGGGATCGGGCGAGGGATAACCTCGACGTCTTGGATCACTTTTATCTCCCCAAGTGTCCCGTATGGGACGCCTTGTTCGTGGGACGGCCAGCTTCGCAGGCGTACCTAGGTCCGCTATCCTCTTCATCTGCCTGGGATATGGGCGTGCAGATGTCACCTGCCCGGCCTTCCATTCCGCTCGCGGCGTTGTCAGGGCTGGCCGATCGTCTCGTCTGGACTGGAGCGAATCCCTTTCCATCACGACAAGAACGGCCTTCGGGCCAGAGTACGTGCACCTTTGTTCGTGACGAAAAGCGTGCACGCTCCAGGGGAATGAGAAGGTGGACGTCATCCTTTGGTATCCTCGTCCTTTAGTGCACTTTGTGGCGCATGCTCCAGAGGGAGTGTGAAACCCGATTCAGACTATTCTCGGACTGGTCATGAATTTTTTGCTTTTGCTTCCTTCGTGGAGGCTTTCTGTTTTTCGACCCATCATAACGCCCGTTTTGTTGAAGTAAGTCTCGTCTTTGCTGAGGTGCAATAGCTAATGTATTTTCCCATTTGCAAGCTCACATCAGAGTCAGATCATAGATGGTAACTGATCGCAGAGTATGCTGTTACAATCCTATGTTCTTCTGCGCTGTCAAATCCACTCTTGTAATCAGTAATCGCACGCAATCGTATGTGCTTCAGCCTGTCGCTTCAGCACTGCGAATACTCTCAGATCTGGTTGATGATGGTTGGATAATCCATTAAGTTCAAATGTAGTCTTCTTTTAATTTGCCTCACCATCTCTGCGTGGGTTCAAGCTTCAAACGCGTGCGTAGGTGCCCTCGAATACGAACTTCTGGGGAGGTAGGTAAGTTTTTTAAAGGGTTGTTGTGACGAAATTAACGTGGGAATTATTCTGACCCCAGCTTGAAGGTCACGATGTTCAAATCTCGCACAAGATGGTCCTCCGTCTGATAGCGTGAACGGGCTAAAGTCTGAGCCTGCAATCCCCCTTGATTGGCTCTGGAAGGTGTCGCTGGAATCAGACGAGATGGCGCTGGCATTGGGAATGTTACCCTTTTCCCTCCAACGTGTTCCTTGTACGGGATGCCCCCTCATGCACTTTCGTTCTCCACTGGCATAAAGATAGGTCCGCCTCTGTCTGGAGAAAAATTATATCACTAGAGCCCTCGGGCCCGTAGTCGTCGCCTCCACATTCGTGGCGGAAGAGTTCCAAACCAACCAAACCACGCTACCATGCCTACTACACCTGAAACCACACTTTAACACTGAACTCGTTGGTGGAGACAGCTAGCACCCTTGGCATGGTGCACCGCGTGACAAGTATGGCTTTCGTGGCCGAAGTCGTGGAACCTTTTGGGCGACACATTGGACATTTACCTGTCATGATTACGGAGAACTTGCAGCATAGATCTCATGTAAATATTTGCGTCCTCGTACCAGTGGGTGCAAGGTACCCAACGACTGACCGGGCCGGGAAGTCAAATCATAAAGCTAATCAGCTGTCATGATGCTCTGTTCCACGATCATCGATCATCTTCCACATCACATGAGGTCATCTAGACGTAAAACGGGCGGTGCCTCGTAGGCGTTAGAAGGGGCGACGTTGGAAGGCACGCGGAAGACACCGCCTTCCAGCGACGTCTTCATTGCCCGCACTCACTTGTCTCTGACCGGTTTCACTGCTGCCACTCTCGTCGATGTCTTGGCAGAGTGAGTAATACATCGATAACTGACCAGGATCGGAATCCGTCCACAGCGCGGTTCTCTGATAAGTTCTTCGCTCCGCACTAGACATCCTCGACGTCGGTTTACTCCGATCAGGGAAGATCGTACAGGCTGCCATCGTGGGGCAAGACGGCGAAGTGTGGGCCGAGTCAGCTGGTTGCAACGTGTGCATTATCAGTTTTCCCTTCATCTCTGTCGCTCAATTGTGGTGTTGGTTACTGATTTCTAAATCGTGCTCAGATGACCGAGGCAGAGTGCGGTGCGATCATGGAAGGATTCGGAACGTATCCCGCGCGCGAGATCTTCGTCGGCGGTAGGAAGTATTCGACTACGATGGGGTGCCTGGACATGGTACTCGCGAAACGCAAGGTTGGAGAGTGTTTCTTGGCGCTTGTGATGACTGACGAACGCCGTCTGTGTCAGGATGGAGGCGGGTGCGTGGTCAAGAAAACAGAACAGAGTGTGATCATTGCAGAGTACATCTCCACCGGTGATACCATGGCCGCACTGGCACTCGTGGAACGACTGGCAGATTATTTGATTTCCCAAGGATACTGATCACTCTGGGGGCCTGTCAACAACTCAACCAAAACGTGAAGATTCTCCAAGGTCATATGTACATTGTAGATTGATACCTGGCAGTGTTCTCAATTATACTCCATACACCGACTTTTTGTTTCACCGGACTAGCTGAGAAAAGATCCGAGACTCTTTCTTGAATGAGTTGATGGCGCCAGGAGGCGATCGATCCTATTGCCAGTGGTTCCCATCCTTATTCCTTTGTGCGAGGCGTGTAGAAGCTCGGGAAAATCCCCGTTACGTCTTCATGATACCAAAACCTTCCTGAGGTGTTGCTATCCACTTGCGCAACCCCGCTAGAAGAATCTGCCCCGGCGCCGCCCTTCTGCCTAGCAATCTCAATCCACATTGCACCAAGTCCAAGACCCGGCACAAGCGCGAGTACTTCGGCGAACGACGGTTGTACGAGAAGCGTGATGGTGTCTGTGAGAGGGTTGTGGGGTTTACGGACGGCGGTACCTGCAGTGTCAGTGGACGTCTTCTTTGAGGGATTGTTGGGATCAATCACAGGTCCGCGAGATGTGGTCCAGATTTCTGGTCCCGATATATCCCCTTCCTCACGGCCCCATGGTTCGAGTGTGACTTTAGCGAACCGTGCGTCGAGCTCTGCCTCGACGCCGCACGCTGAAAATGTCCAGTCCAGTCTCTCGTTGGCTTCCGCTGTCGCTCTCCCGAGACTTCCCTGAGGAGAAGGCGAGGGTACACCCTTTGGGTGATTGGCAGGAAACTGGATAGCAGAAACACGGCGCGTTGAGCACTCCACGATGCCCGTCGTATGCGTCAGTGGGAAGGTACTCGGCCCGAGGAGTGAAAACAGCGATGCTGGATCACGACTCCAGGAAGGATCGGAGTCAGCCCACTTGGTGTCAGGCCCAGGATTCATCGCAGCCCCGCCAAACGTTTCTTGTCCCTCCTGCGTTTCATCACCCCAGGGTCCACTTTGGGCCCACGTATTCTCATTCCACGATCCCTCGTCGCCCCATCCATCGCCTGATCCGTTTCCCCAACCACCAGGATTTTCGCCCGTGGCATCCTCGTTGATCAGAGACGCAATGGTGGAAGACGTGTTAAGGGAAACCTCCATGTCAACATTGTCCTCGATCACGTCTTTGAGTTGCATCTGAGCCTCTGTAGGGAGTGCAACGTTGGTTTTGACACCGTTGGAGATCTCAGTTACGGTGATACTCGCAGCTAAAGTATGGGATGAGAAAATGATTCAAGGATAACATCATTTCCCTGCCTTTTTGCTCCGTTGTGGTAGTCGTTGCATTTACAATTGACCAGTTTATCCCTCCTTGTCGTCCAAAGCACTCCCTGCATGCTTCGTTGAACACGTCGGGAATGGATTGCCCCACCTTGTGTGTCAGCGGAAGCTCCTTCTTGGCCCATTCAATCGTCTCTAGGGCCCGCTTCAAGCCGCGCTGGTATGCGGGTTCCTGGAGGACACGGTTCCGCAGAACAAAAGCAATGAAGAAATAGACAAGGCGAGGTGTATAAATCAAGTTACGTTCCGTCCTTGACCCGATGAAGAAAGAGGGAAAAAATCAAACGATCGTAGCACAATCACCGACAACTCAACATACCAGATGAGGCCGTGTTCGCGCATATAAGAAGAGAGGAAGATTCGGACCGTTTTCTCTGGGTCGCTCAGGAAAACCGATATTTTCTCTTCCCTCACTTCTTCGTCCAATTTGTGAGGGTCGGAAAATGGACTCTCGTCGTCGCCATCGACACCGAGGCCTTCGTCTGACCGCCGCCGTTTCGTAGGTCGCGAATCTCCGGCGGTAGCGCCATCCCCATCGTTCATGGAAGGATCATCTTCATCGTCAGATTCAAAATCAGGGGATTCGGCGCGAGCATATTTCTTCGCGCCAACCTTGCGGAATACAGAGGGATTGACAAGCAACCCGGTGAACAAACGGAACTTTCGATAACTCATTCAGACAACGTAATATCAATTGCATGGAAACAATACCTGATCCCACAGATTGTTCAAGCCAGATGCGATAGGTGGCCACGGCCGCCCGGTACGAAAATCGTACGCGGACTGGAAGAACCGATCGACAGGCGAAATGGTCCTGATCAAAGCAAGTGTCACCATCGCACATGCACGACGTTGAACGAACGACTCACGGGTCATATCGTACCCTCGTCACCCTCAGATCTTCACCTTCTTCCCATTCCTCGTACCAGGGGAGTTTTTTGACAGGGATAGCCTCTATCGTGGCGGCTTTCTTCTTCTTGCGTTTCTTTCGCGAGTTGCTCTTGCATTCATCCGTCGCGTGCTTGACACGAAGCTCGACGGTCGGGATGCCGAGCGCGTCGAGCTCGGCGTCTTCCTCCTCCACTGCATCGTTCCCCCCATTCTTGGGTTCAGAAAAGAGCTGGATACCACGGGGTTTGAAGTCCTTGAAAGGCATGATCGTCACGCCAGGCGGTGGTTCAGGAAAGGGTGGAAACTTGAAGAAAGGTAGATCCTGTTCAAGGGTTGGGATGGTGTTGGAAGTGGTGGGCTCCAGAGCGGACATGAGGGATTAGACGTATTTGTACAGGGTCGATTTCAAGAATGTACTATCGAGAAGATCCCGACAATTGAGTCGGCTACACAGGGTGATCTTTGTGGCCGACCAAATCGTTGGGAGACCGATAATCTGTACCATTACCGGCGCCGCCTGCAGGCGGCGAAGTTGGCTCCTTTAAGCTTATTCAAGTGAAACACTACCTTCCTCATCGGGATACTGGAGTGCTCTCACAGTAAGTATTTGGTCAGAGTGATCCACAAAGCATGTATGACTGAATAAAAATACACTGTGCACTTCAGGCATGTAACAATACGCAATCCAGACAACTCCCCGCAGACCTGCACCAGCCATAGCACTACCGGACCACCTCGGGAGGTATCCAGTCCGGAATTTTACCCCACTCAAACTTTGCGCCAGTGAAAGCTGCCTTGACGTCGGCAGGTATCATCTCGTTGTAATCATTAGGGAGGAGGTCGAGGTAGCGATCAGCACCAGGCTTCATTCTGGCCGTCGATTTTGCACTAGCAAAGTCAGGCATGCCTGATGCAGGCTTCTCACTAGAGGGTGTGACTGTCATCGGCGAAGAAGCAGAAGGGCTACCACCAACAGCGGACGCAGACGACGGCATAGCAGGAACGGATAGAATATTGCTGAACGGGGAAGTTCCGAACGGGGATGGCTGGCTTGTTCCGAACGCAGATTTCGGAACGGATGGCGCGGTTCCAAAAGCACTTTGGACCGGGGGTGTAGACCCAAATGCAGACTGACCAGGCGCCGTGCCTGTAGCTGGACTGCTTGAAGTGGCGGCCGAAGTGAAAGTCGACGGCTGGGATGCAAACGCGGAGAACCCACCGCCTCCGGCCCCGCCGAATGCACCAGATGCAGGTTTGATGAGAGGCGATTGCCCGAAAGCGGGCTGCGAGGGTTGGGAAAAAGCTGACGTAGGTTGTGCGGGTTGCACAAAGGCGGATGTGAGCTGTGAAGGTTGACCGAATGCTGAAGTTGGCTGAGATGGCTGTCCAAAAGCTGATGTCGGTTGTGATGGTTTCCCAAATACAGATGTGGGTTGCGTCGAAGGTTGTGCGAACGTGGACGTGGGCTGGGTTGTCGTGCCGAATGCAGAGGGCTGGCCGAACACAGAACTCGGCTGAGTTGGTTGACCGAATGCAGATGTAGTCTGGGTGGTTTGACCAAAAGCTGACGTAGTCTGACTGGGTTGGCCAAATGCCGATACATGCTGCGCAGGGGCCCCGAAAGCCGATGTTCCCTGGGCTCCTTGACTGAATGCAGAAGTGCCACTCGCTGGACCCCCAAAACCGGTTTGGCCAAAGGCCGGTTGCCCGAATGCTGACTTCCCGAATGCCGTCGTAGTCGTCCCTCCAAACGTAGACGGCATTGAACTCGTCCCAAAGGCAGATGGCGCAGATGTCGTCAATGCAGGCACTGAGGCACTCGCAGCTGATACAGAAGCTTGGACCTTCAGAGCTTGTTCATAGAGTTGTTTGACGTTGTTCCGCGCGTTCGCGTACACCTGATCTGCAGCTGCAGTGTGTTCCCCTTCATACTTGGTCTAACCACAAGTCAGTTGTGTGTAGAGTGCGGTGAAGAACCACGTACATATTCATCAATTGTGCCTGCTTTGACGGCGGTGACTGCCTTCAGACGCAATTCTTCGGGCGATTCATCCAGTCCACTGATAACAACGGGCTCGTACTTTGAGGGACTATAGGAAGAGAGTGGCCACAGCGGCTTATCCTTGAGAGGAGTAACGTCTGCTGCCATTGTCTCTACTCTGCGAGGTATTCAATGGTCCGCGGGAGAAGACATTTCAAAATGAGACTCACGTGTACGAAACCGCGACTCTGTTGTTACTGGAAGTCCAAGTCTGGTCTGCAGGACGACGTTAGCTCATTAGGATGAAGGAAGTCACTGATATACCAACTGCCAAAGTTCCCTGAGGCACCTGGGTGTTCATTTCGACATCGATCTCCGTACTTGCATGCTCCACGTAGATAGTACGAACATACTGTCTGTAATGATAATCAGCATTGCTCGCGTGCTGAGACGTATGAATTTACCATTGTGAGTGGAGATGCGAGTGTGATCACGCAGGTCAGCCCGTCTTGCGCTAGTATATTTTGGGTTATTTACCAAGGGCTTCCCCATTCAATAAGTACAAATCAACTCTGTTCAAATGTCTCGTTACTCTCGTACGAAGGTCGTACTACTAGTGGCAATAACTCTGAGAATTGTATGTTCAGGTACTCAAAGTTTTTCCCATATTCTGATGATGACACCCTTACTCTCATTCGATTTTGACGGAAGCAGTTCTGTATTCGAGAAGTGGTGCTGGGCCCGCCTACGACTTTTGAGTGTGTTGTGGTTCGGGTTCAACACGTCACTTACTCCGAGAAGACATAAATGGGTAAGGGTAAATATCGCAGGACCTTGAGGCATGGACTGCGGGATTTGCACAGTAAAGTCTTGGCTGTACCCATAACCTGGCTTCGGGGTAACAGGATTCCATGGACCAGCATACAGCACATCGCCGAGCTGAGACTGAGGCTGTGGACACGTCCCCGAACAATGGGCCACTGCTAGAGCTATGCCAACTTGAATGCAAGAAGCCATCGAAATCTGATAGAAGTAAGTGGCTGTAACTCGTGTCTCGTAGGCATCACTGACGGGAAGGATGACTTCAGCAGTAAAATTCTTCCCTCTCTTGAGGACTGAACCATCGGTTGGATAACCCAACTCAATCGTTTGACCGTGGCTGAATACAACAGCGAATGCGAGGATGATCGCAATCAATAGATTCTTCATTGTAGCGTGCGGATTCTGCAATCTTCAAGCGGGATGGTGAGCGTGGGGTTTGTTGGACTATAATATGCTTAAGCTCATTTATATGTCTGCCTCGTATATACCTACGAATCTCGCATGGTGAATGTATGACTTGGCTGCCCCTTACTTGTCAGGTACTGTTCAGCGGGCGGATCAGCGGCGGTGCCTGCCCTATTATCATCCCTTTAATTCAAGTTGAGTAACTGAAATCATATCTGTAAATGGTCAGAACAGCCTTCATGTCGGAACAAACTAGATCCTTCCGAGCTATGCTACTGTGACGGATACCGTTCCTGTATTCAAGATATGGCACTCGGCCACACAGGAGCACGATTGGTTACATACTACCCCTCGAGGCAGAAGTGTGTCAATGTGAACATTACTGCGCCTGCATCCGATGCCGTGCTGTAAGATGTTCAGTTCCCAAGGTCCTGCATAGAGCACACTCCCGAGCCCCTGTGTTGGTTGTGAACAAGCCCCATTGGTGCAACTGTTTAGTGCCAAGGCAATTCCGACGTCAATGCATGATGCAAAACCAACTCCTGGTAAGCACCAGCGGAACATCTGTGGAGAAGTTTTGGTTTATCGGGAGGACTGTTCCATCCATGCGTCCGATGGTTAATTCGCCTAGAGCAGATAATACGATGGATGCCGTAACAACACAACCCGTCAAAGATTTCACATAAATTGAGTCCTCCCACTCAACGAAGATTAATATATTGCAGGATCCACTCGTCAGGAATATATATCAGGTATAGTGGAGCTTCGAACGTCACTCTATCCCCACTGTCTTGGCAAAGTTCGCAAGGATCTGTGGGTGAGTCGTGACTCTGCCGACCCTTTCAGCATCACTCGTGCCAGGTTTCGAACAAGGCCAAAATTTCCCGCCGTGTCGTGGCACGATTCAGCGTTATGCGGGGTAGTGCATTGCTACGTACCCAGCCGGATCCGAGAGCAGACAGTTATCCATGCTTGCGACAACTGTCTACTGCAGTGTATTTCATCGCTCTCACGGCGTCGTGTTTCCTACTTCCCAATGCGAAACTGGCGCCGCGAGTCATGTCTTTGTTCGGCAGTCATGGGGACCTGGAGGCTGGGGTACAATGCAGACCGAAACGGATGTGTTATTCTGAACATTGCCTTCCTGCAGGCTCCCACACAGGTTCTGGTCACCAGTTATGTCTGCCATCGCATCGAACAAGTCACAGAACTCATTCTTGGCTATGGACAAAATTCATTTGATTAGGCAGGCTACGACTAATAACGTGGTGGCGTTCCTGTGTGGCGTTGATGATATCCAGGGGTGCCAGTCAACAAACCTCAGACCTCAGGGGTCCGGACGAAAAAGCCCATCGGGCAGTCCTGCCCGACATGTTAACCGACTGTGCCTCACGAGATTCGCAATTCTCAGCCATAAAACCAGTGGCATTCACCGACTTGCCCCTATCCAATATATGATCGATCGACCCGCCATCATTCCAGAGGTAAATGGGCGATCAGACAAACAGCAACTGTGTACGATCTACAAGGTGGCTAGCAGGAATAATGGAGAACATCGTGTTGCGCCCTACACTTTTACCGGATCCGATCTACCCTGAAATTCATGTACATAGCTCCTGCGCACGAACATCCCCGTGGCATTGGCGGTGGCCTGTTCATGAAAATCTTGGCATCTACATTCACACATCAATGACATCATGGTGTCCATTCCGAACATGGTCGGCGCCCAACTTCACACGTCTCGGAATACTGTAGCAGGGAAACACGAAATATGTACAGTCCGAATCACTTGTAACGTCTGAACTCATGAATGATTACGCTGTTATGAGTAAATTGGTCCAATGTGCTCTCAGGCTGAACCAATCGTCACAGACGCGTTACGGAATTCGAGCAGCGGGAATGGTCCAGCCTGCAACGGTCCTCGTGCTTCAGCCCATCTCACGGAAACGAATGGGAAAACAACATACCCCAAGCAAGCAGAGATGCGTCAAAGTAAAAACGGCAGGTCCAGTAGACGTATACTCCGGAACCTGCAACGTGAAGTTCTGGTAGAACCCACCCGGAGTGTATAGAGTGGGCGTCCAAGGACCGGCGTACAGGACGGAGCCGAGCCGGTCGGTCGGCTGTGGGCAGACTCCGTTGTCACAGTTGGCGACCGAGAGGGCAATGCCGACTTGGATGCAAGCTGACATGGATATCTGGTACCAATAACTTCAGTAAATAGACACAGTGAACCTCTTGCTGGGTGCTTACAGGCTGGATGACTTGAGCAGTGAAGTTCTGTCCTGGGTACAGGACATCTCCATTAGTGGGGGTACCAAGCTCAATAGTCTGGCCGAGGACAGATGCCACAGCACCAGCAAGAACAGATATAGCAGTGAACAGTCTCATCTTCAAAAAGGGTTGCAGAGGGGTTGAAAGAGGTGGGAACAAACGCGTTGATGAGAGAAATGGTGCATGAATGGGTCTTTATATATGCAGAGCGTTCAATATCCAGTCGCTACGTAAAGCCGTCTGCCATCAAAGGAATTTGCAATCTGTCCATCCACAGCCTTATGGATTTGGGCGCAGATCGGCTCTGAAGCGGGGTATGGCGCATAGGCAGGACCGTACGAAAAACACAGCTTGAAGAATGTGTTGGAGTTCAGATGAGGATTAGTGCCACATAACGATGAGGGCACTCATTGTTCCATACTGTCATTCTGAATGTAGATGCTTTCGTCGTGTTGTTTGGGGTACCCCAGGGCTTATGTCACCGGAGACCCTCCGTGACTTGAAGGCTCCCTGTCTCGGCATAGTATGGTGCAAAAATGTAACCAATCCTTCCGAGGAATGAAGGAGATGGACCTTACGGCGCGTGGGCACTGATCGGATGCCAATGGCTCTAGAGAAATGTGCACGTAACTAGCGGGGATAACGAACATGAGGACCATTGAAGCGTACCGAACACGACAAAAGGAGTACTTACATAGAAAGTATCAGCGCGACTTGGACGGGGGCGAGATGCTCAAGCGAAACTCCGAGCCGAACGATTAAACGTACATGCATCAATGAAAGTGCAAACGCTACAGTCACAACGTAATTCATAACTTCAGATTGAGTCTCACTGGGTCTCAATAAACATGCGTGCCATGGGGTTGAGCCTACACTTTGACCTTCTCAGAAAGGAACTTGGACCACTCTGCCTCGCCCCAAGAACTGGAGATTTCGTTCGCGATGAGACCATCCCATAATGCGGTGGGCGAAACATGGACTCCATTCTGCCTCGAGAACTTGACTAGAGCAGAACGTTAAAACTGATCACTATCTAAATTGGACCAGTGCTAACTCACTTGTGTATTTCAACTCATCTGTGACGGCCACGCCACCGTTCGGGCTGCTTTTGAGTTTGAGAAGTTCCTTGAATTCCTCCACCTTCCCTTTATCCTGAATCACAGAATCGGCGATGTGTGCGAGTTTCTCGCGGATCTGCAGAGGGGTGAGGGTCGAGCAAGGGATGTCGAAGAAGTCCTCTTGTTCGTCAAATAACTGGTGGATTAGACTAAATCGTAGAAAGACGACAAATTGATACGAAACTCCTTACTTTACGGGAAAAGGCCCAGAAGTGATCAGGCGAAGCTCGGATAACCTGGGAATGATGTCCATTAGCATTGATCCATCTCAGTTATATCGCTGAGCTCACAGCAAGCCCAGCTTCATGGGTAAACGTCGATGACGCATGCCAGGGCTGTACTTGCAGCCTCACGATGAGCTTAACTTTTCCGTAGTATTTACCGCCTTTGTTGAACCGTGGTTTGAGCACAGTGTCGATCGTGCGTGAGAACTTCGCACTATGTTACAAAGGCATGTCAACCCTGTACAAGCCAATTTAAGAAGTACAATACAAACCTGAAAGGGCAGACATAATCGACTTGCAACAGAACATTAGCCCGCCTTGCACGACAAGGGTCCAGGAAATCTCTCACGGAAGACATCCAGAGTGTGTGGGGCATCTTTTATCCCCGCAACAATCAGTGGACTGAGGGAAGGTTGCAAGGCCATAGTAGACGCTGAGATTGATCAGGGTGGAAAGGAGAGGGGATACGGACACTACATGTTTTATACTATGGCGGATGATGACATCAGTTTTATCTCTAACTGATCATGCACGTGACTGATTCCTAAGTAGATTGTACGCGCTTCTCCGGCCAAGTTCCAATGCAGTCCCGAAAACCATGTAGGCCTCTCAGAGCGAAAATGCACTCTTGGGCGCACGAACTGACTAACTCGATTTCCGAGCCTTAAGGCCAAAGCCCTAGGAGAGATCCAACGTCGGGAATTAATTGATGCGGACGGTTTTCTGTCCATACCTGGGAATACGTCAGTCGTTATAAGTTTCACAGTATGATACGAGTCGTTCGAGCGACTATACAATGTGCTTGAGCGACTCGCCGCCCCGGGTTGGGGCTTAGATATTTCGCGTTATAGACGCGATGGAAAACCCATTCATATTGGACTCGCCTGAGGGTCAATGCGTGGCGCTTGCAGAAGATATCCCGTGTTCCTTTCCCGCCTATTCAAGTAAACGGAAGGTCCGAGGTTCCAGAGTGGGATACTCGTCTGGCTGAGATCCACAAGTAGCCTTGACTGCGTTGCATCTAACGTGCCCGACGATCCGTATGACCAAATGATAATCATTGAAAGGTGTAGCATGCACAGTACCATCGATTACTGAGAGTCTGTTCGTCACCAATACGGAGAGGAGCCAATCCATTTTCGTTTGCACGTCGAAAGACTCACTGAGTGGTCCAAGATCGGATGAAAACAGTGCAACGTGGCACTGGATAGAGCTTTTTGGATCCGGTTGACCAGACTACTGCAAGGGGACTGAGATCATCGGGCACCGTGTTGGGGTGCCGTCGGAGTCAAGTGAGCACTGCCGGTTCGCCTCATATCCGTCAACGTTCGATCCATCATATTCTTGGAAGACACAACCACTACACGCCACCGTTATCTTTTCCGCATTCGCGCTATTGGGACTCTTATTGGCCCAAACTGGACAAAAGCGAAGTCATTTTGACAGCTCCAAGCCCAACATATGGCGGTCCCGTTCACCACCTTCCTAGTGCAACTATTGGAGAGCGTACACGCTGAAGATGGGCAGCGTCTGGCATACTTGCTCCGACCCACCAGTCCTCACGGGAAGGATCTGGTGAAAGAGTTCAAAAATCCATCGGTATGTGGCCCAAAACGCGCTGAATTATGCATGTTTTGAGATTCTTCATCACAATGCACCTCCAGCGCGACACACTGATGTCCCAGTATAGTGAGTGTATAGAGAGCCCGTGGGACGAGATTGCTGTTCGATATGTGATGGTGACGTCCCATGTCGCGCGGAAACGGCCAGGAGATGGTTTCAACGAACAGTCTCAGCTCATTTCGTGCGTTTATCCTACCTTGAGATTCGAGGGGGACTTGTGAAGATATATACCATTCAGCTTATTCTTCCGGTTCTTCACTCAAAACACAGGGTGGACCCTGCCCGCCTTGTTCTCCATGCTACGTGATCTCAGGGATCTTGCCTTCGATGTGAGTTCCCTATTTGGTATGCTGGCATTTGCATTTTTACATGTTCCGTCGGTTCAGGCCGACTTCCATGCAAAGTTTAACGGTCAAAGTAGTGAATGCATGGAGAGCGCCGCGGGGGTCGTGGCGAAGGCATTCAGCAACTGCATGACAGATCGGTATGTATCTCAAGCTACACGTCGCAATCTGTTTCACTTACATGAAACAACTGTTTTGAGAACATCTCCAGCAGACCAATCTCGGAAATGGGGGATCTACTACGTTGTCGGTCTTGTTATGAAGTGCTACTTCCGTGTGAGTCTCTCCTCTGATCCACCGCATCTAGTCTGTAATATGGTTTAGGTCAAACGGATATCTTTGTCGAAAAACATCTTGCGAGCGCTGGATGCGAATCCAGATATACCTCATCTGACTGCTTACCCTCGCTCACACCAAGTGTGTCGCATCTTGGTGACGGCATGCCTCATGTTGCTAAAGGTCGACTACTGATTGAAGGTTACTTACCGATACTATTTCGGAATGCTCAGCTTTTTAAATGAAGACTATG